>JASPKZ010008366.1:232500-411630 GCA_030220185.1 Diploptera punctata | reverse complement strand
TATTCCCATTTTTTTAACTGTCTTATATTAAAAACCTGATCTATTGTAGATTTGATTCTTCTAAATCCTCATTGATGGTCACCTATTACATCGTCAATAAAAGCAATAAGTCTGGATATTATGTTTATATACTTCGAATTAGCCTCATAAATTCTCAGCTAACCACAAGGGTTTCAACAAAATATGCATGACTTTATGCCCTGTGAACTTTCTTATAATCTCTTAAAGGAAACTCGATAGATTAGAGATTAATATAAGACACGGACAAATGAGAATACGTTCTACCCCATGACTAATAGATTCAAATTCGGACTTCCGAGTCCGAAATCAAAGGCGTTACAACAAAAACTGATTACCCTGAGCACTCTTGTTTATTTTGTTTAAAAAAAGACTACCTAAATTGTATCGTAAACATCTTTATGGATATTTACCAAATACGTTAGTCATTATTTTATTAGAGAAAGTTAAACTATCCAATGTTACATGGGCCTTATGGTTATTTTATAAGGGAAAGTTCAACTATCCTAGATTACATGCTAGTTTACAGTTACTATGTTACAATGGAATATTCAACTACGCAAGATCAAGTGGTATCTTAGTTTCTATTTTAGAAGGGAAAGTTTAGCTATCCGAATGTATGTGGTACCGTATAGTTAATGTATTTTAGAAGATTAAAAATACGCAGCATATTATAGTTGCTATTTTAGAAGGGAAAGTTCAACAATCCAAGATTTACGTGGTACCTAATTTTTTTACACGTGAATTTCATATCTTTATATAATATATATAATTCGCAAAATCGACCAATAAGAGAGCGAATCGTTTTTAGAAGTATTAATGTTAATTTCATATTTTTAACATTCTTGTTTTAACTGTAATAATAGTTTTTTGATTGTAACTAACCAGACTATAAAGTTCTCTACTGTGTGTCTATACCCGTACATTCCCACCTGGAGCAAGGATGATCCCTTATGTGTGTTATTTAATCAACCTTTATTTCCCTACAGATGTCAACATCGCCTCAAACAGAGACCTAAGATATTACTTGGAGGACAAAGACGGACTTAATTTTGTTCACACTCTCTGACTTAAACTTGACATTCTTTTACGAGCCAGAATATTTTCATATTCTGAATCCACGGCTTAAAGTCCTTCCCGGAGGACTTTTCTCTTGGATTTTCCCATCATATAAATCTATCGACCCCGACGGGACTGAACTCGCAATCCTCGGGACCACAGGCAAAAAACTTACATCATCAAGGCCGATATACCTTTGTCTGTGCCATACTTAATCTGTAATACATGAAGTATACAACTGTATTTGATATTTTACTAGTAACATTTCCTTTCACACATTGGTATTATTCGATCGCGTTAAATTTTTTACCGGTGAGGGGAAACAATGGCGCTAATGGTGAAGATGGGGAAAGTGTCTCCTTGCACCGTTGATACAAGCAAATGACTGGGCAAGTGGTATAATCAGTGGCAGAATATAGTGGTTGGCCTGCTTGAAATAAGAGATGAAGTGAATGAAAGATCGTCGGAGTTTTCATGCCTACGGGTTTCTGGATAATGTTACTTACAAAGAAATTACATCAGCACTGATTTCCAACTACTGTCTGTCTGACTTAAATGTGTATATACTATGAATATGGGATCTAACTTTCGCACTTGACATTGTCACTAACAACTGACTATACACGACTAACGGAAAATAAACACTGTCATTGCAACCTAAGACAAGGGTCTACTACCTCCAACCCTTACCACATTATTTATTTCGCAGTTTTTCCGCATTGAAAGTTAACGTTGTCGAGTAATAGTGTTACTTTATAGAGATGTTAAGTAAAAGGCATCGGTTTTATGCCTTTAGAATTAAACAATAAAATAAAATGTGGGGATATAAATGGCACCTAATGCAAAGCATGAAGTACTCGTATGGAACTTACCTTTTTAAAATCAGCTATCAAATTTTGGGAATAGGAAACAAACTCTCCCGGAACAATGGTTACGCTACTTTACGGAAGTATAAGGGATTAATAACTTTAACCTTATAACCTGTGCATTACAGTTTGCACCGGAAATTACGTGTCCATTGATGCATCAGACTGCATCCAATTCAGATATCGTTTAATGTTCACTCATAAAATCCAGAATTTATAATTAATGTTTTGAAAAATAGTATATAATGGGCCCACATAAAGTATTACAAATGTCCGTTTACATTGTTTGAAGAGTGATAGACATTCAGCACAAAAAAAAATTACGTATAATTATTGTAGATATGCAGTTCAGCCTCAAACAATTACTAATTCCCACGAGTCGAGTTGACAAGTTCACTTATATGATTTTTTTTACTTAAGTGTATAAAGTATATCTGTTTGTAACTGAATATATATAATTGTTGATATACCCAAGGTTAAGGTCGTCAACAATGCGTTTCATTAAACTCTAGATCTTCGTCTTGGCGCAACGTGCCGGCTGGAGTCCCCCAGGGCAGTGTTCTCGGACCTCTTCTTTTCTCAATCTACATAAATGACTTGCCAACTGTACTAAAGCACTGCCGTTATCACCTCTACGCTGATGATCTCCAAATTTACCTACATTCACCTCCTCATTCTCTCTATAACAGCTTGACAAAAATGAATGACGATCTCATATCCATCTTTAACTGGTCTTCAAGTATCGGTCTAAATCTAAATCCTAACAAGTCACAAGTAATTCTAATGGGACAACAAAGACTGCTTACAACCTTTGACATATCTACACTACCAAACACTTACTATAAATAAATATAATTATCCCTTATTCTTCTTCAGTAATAGATCTTGGACTACATCTAGACGCAAATTTAACCTGGCAAACACAAGTGAAACACATATGATAAAAGACTTTCTCCATCTTACATTATCTTAGACGTTTAAAGAATTTTTCTCCCAGTTTCGGTTAAAACAAATCCTTGTGCAGAATCTTGTGTTACCACACTTCGATTATTGTGACATTATATATAATGATCTAAACTATGACTTGTCGCAGAGACTGCAGCGTGTTCATAATGCTTGCGTTCGATTCATTTTCAATATCCGCCGTTATGACCATATTTCCGAACACTTTAATAACCTCTCTTGGCTCCGTCTTACTGACAGACGTAAATTGCACTCTCTTTCACTACTTTTCAAGCTTCTGAATTTCTACATCCCTACTTACTGGCGTCTAGATTTGAGAAGTTATCTCTTACCACAATATTGACACTAGATCACAAATAGCAGTCTGCTAACAATTCCTCTTCATAGCACTTCCTCCTATTCTACTTCCTTCACAGTAGCCTCTGCCCCGCTCCTGGAATCTCCTTCCTCAAGAGATCAGGGGTTGCCGCACACTTGGTACCTTTAAGTCACGCTTTTACAGTTACCTGTTGTCTAATAATTAATTTTTCTCTATTTATTTAATTTTTATACTAAGTCATTAATCTTTCCTGTTTTTTTTATATATATATTGTACATATATATTTAATTCGTTAAATTTAGAGTAAATCAAAATACATTATAAATATTATTGTATTGTATTCATAACTTGTAATCGTTTATATTTATATATATATATATATTGTAATTTAGATTTAAGACTATTTTTTGTTTGTATTTTTTTTTTTTAAACCTGGTTGAGTGGTAGACAAGGCCTTAAGGCCTTAACTCTGCCAGGTAAAATAAAGCTATTATTATTATTATTATTATTATTATTATTATTATTATTATTATTATTATTATTATTATAAGTAACTATTGCAGCTACATCAAGGATAGCAATTCAGTTTCGTCAACATTATCAACGTACACAAAACTTTTGATCTTCCCTCAAACGGAAACAATGTTGTGCATTGAGAGTAGGTAATTTATTTGCCCAATATACTGTTCAATAATTGTGGAACTGACGTTAGGTTCAGATTTTTTAATTTTATTATTTCTTTATTATTTATATTCCTTATGATTTCTATTGTAGTTAGTGTTTCGTAGTTAGTTGAGCATTCACGTTTTCATAAAAATGGAATAAATTGTACCTAATTCTTTTGCATTTTTGTCATAATTCGTAATAATCGTTGAGATTTCGAATCGCCATAGAAGATTTTTTTCTTTAAAACATTGTGTGAGTAGAAGAGAAGGCTTTTTATGGCCTTTATTCTTCTTTTCTTCTTCTTCTTCGGCTTTCCCATACTTATAGATTTGCCGTCTTCAGTTTACATTTACTTTTATCATTCCAAACTCCTTCTTCCAAATTCCTATCATCCATTAATAGTTCTGACATACGTTTTCCATTTCCATTTTGGTCTTGCCAGTTGTATTTCTTCCGGGGGGGTGACCAATTGTTATAATCTTTTTGGTCTATTTTCATCTGTTATTTCTCTGTTACTGTGGCCATATCATTTAAGTGTTGATTTTCTAATTCCTCTTACACAACAATTGTGCTGACATTCATTTCTCTCCAAAGGAATTCATCTTCCCCTTAATTTTGCCATTTTAAATAATTTAATAATATTATTAACGAAAATAACAAATAATTAAATATATATAATTCAATAGAAGGAAGCATAATGATATGGGAGAGATCTTTGGTACTTGAATGAGAGCATTGAGAATGAGAGACTGTGAACAAAAAAAATTGACTTTTTAAGGAACTCCGTGAGACATTCAAAATTAGATGAAAATATAAATGCAATAATTAGTTAAAAAATGGATATTCGAAATTTATTTATTATATTCTGCATTATATTTTGTTGTTTATGAACAGCGAGAGCGGTTTAAGTACGTGATAATAATACCACTGGAAGTAATTGGTAAACTGGGTTTTGAATGCAAACAGAAGGGAGAAGAAAAATGAAAAGAACGATATAATCATGGATGGGGGATAATACTGATGTCAGGAAGGGAAACGGATAGAAGAACTGTACTGGATGGATAAAGAAGAAAATAAAATTGAAGTAAACAATTCACGTGTAAGTAGGTAGTGCAAAGTCATAAAGTGCAACACAAACAGCACAAAATGCTTATCATTGCTATGAATATTGAAACACACAAGGAAAAAACACACTTATGTTTTAACTACAGTACTGTACAGGCAACTATCTACTCTTCAATGTTGTAGGTACTGTTTCTAAAAGTAGCTTTTCGAAATGACGACCGCGTCAAAACTGTGGGAATAGTTAACAACGTAATATTAAACTGTCTCTTGTATAGAAAAGCACAACAATACGCCTGTATAAGCGAGGCAAGACCTTCTCTTGTATAGAAAAGCACAACAATACGCCTGTTATAAGACCTAGGCCAGACCTGTTTCCGCGGATGTTTCTCTTGTAATTGAAAAGCACAACCATACGTCTGTAATAAAGACCTAGGCAAGACCTGTTCCGCGGATGTTTCTCTTGTATAGAAAAGCACAACAATAACGCCTGTATAAGACCTAGGCAAGACCTGTTCCGCGATTTTTCTCTTGTATAAGAAAAGCACAACAATCCGCCTGTATAAAAGACCCTAGGCAAGACCTGTTCCGTTCCGCGGAATGTTTCTCTTGTATAGAAAAGCACAAACAATACGCCTGTATAAGACCTAGGCCAAGTACCTGTTCCGCGGATGTTTTCTCTTGTATAGAAAAAGCACAACAATACGCCTGTATAAGACCTAGGGCAAGACCTGTTCCGCGGATGTGTTCTCTTGTATAGCAAAGCCACAAACAATAACGCCTGTTAATAGACCTAGGCAAGACCTGTTCCGCGGATGTTTCTTCTTGTATATGAAAAGCAACAACATACGCCTGTGTATAAGACCTAGGCAAGACCTGTTCCGCGGATGTTGAGATGAATGGAATAACAGCTAATTACACCAGATTTAAGAGATGTAGTGGATGTTATACAAAATGGAATCATAAACGTAATGAGCACTTGTCCTCTATTTTATACAGAATCTTAAAAACAACTGGATGAGCTTCCTACGTTGATTGAGGTTCTCCAACATTCCAAAAGCAATGCTTCACTACCAACCACATGGGAACAGATGTCTGCGACGTCTCAAAAAAGCGATGGTAGAAAAATTCCTCCTTTATGAGATCGTAACTGGCCATTTGGCCTAACAATTGTATGAATGATGATGACGATATAGATTACTGTAGTCACTTTGTTATGAATACATAGAGTATTTTACATAATATATATTTAATTATTTCATAGAATATTTTAATTATTCAAATAAAACAATTGTTGAAATAAAGCACTTAGACATATTATATTTCAGGACAGAGTTTTGATTATGGCAGGACAAAAATTGCAAGGCTAACTGTAAAATCTCTGCATTTAGACCAATGGAATATTAGTACAGTTAGTGGAGATGTAGGTCAAAGTTTAGTATTTAACCCTGGCAAAGTTGGAGACTCGTGTCTGTCTATGAAAACAAGAGTAGCTGATGGGTAAGTCTACCTACCATTTTTCTTAGTTCGCTAGGAACTGTTAGAAATGCAGTCAAGTATCTTAAATATTTGAATATTGTTTTTTTTTCAAAGTGTAGGAGTTATTATAAAATTTTTAAAATGTAGATTAGGGTAGATTTATAAATCCCACATCTCCCTCTCTCAAATCCCAGAAAGTTCGAATGTAGGTCATCTTAATATAAGCTTAGATTAGTTATTTAGGGTTATTGTAATCATTATACTCTAGAAATAAAATAGTTAAAATTAAAAATCCATTTATTTATGTTCAAAAACACGTATGCCTTTATAACTAATACATCTACATACTAACGCTCGGCTAGAACCTCATGCTACCAAAATTCCAAGTCCCGAAGGTCATTTAAGCCTTAAGAAAACCAGCAGTTCGTAATACACTTTTTACTTTTCATTCAGGCGAAACAAAGTTCAAATTGGTGTGCATCTGTACTTTGGGCAGGTTTTTTTTTTTTTTTGTATCTCAGTAAGTCATCATCATGATCCGGATCATGACAATTGCCGCCGTCTTCCGGAAACCAAACGCCAAAAACCGCCATTCCTCTCTGTCCATCCATTGATCTTCCTCCAATCATCTGATATTCATAACCACTTGTACACCTTCTATCCACGATTTTTGTTTTTTGTGTTTGCTTCGCTTCCTTGTCGTTCGTCCTTTCCTATTGGGTTTCCCATTTCATAACAATTTTAGGAAGTTTTTGGCTTTGGCATTCTTTCAACATGTCTCATATCCTACTTGTAATCATTATCTTTTCTATTGTAATGTTCTACCAATGTCCAGCTCTCTTTTTAAACACCCCTAATTTCCCTTATTTCTTTATTTCGTATTCTATATATTATAGATTTTCCAGCTGATCTTCTTAAAACATCCATTTCTATACTTAAAATTATTTTCATTTCCTTTGCAGGACATTGCCAAACTTCAGCGGCATATGTTAAAACGCTCTGAACTATGGTTTGATACATTTTTAATATTCTATTTTTAAATACCAGGGCCCGGACCAAAACGAGCGTTGCTTGCCTTGCCAATAAGATACTGGACTAAAGGCTTACAGGAAGAAAACCTGAAAACAAAAATTACCCGTCTCAAGGTGGGGTTGATGCATCAGGCCAGCTCCTCGATCATCACATAAAAGAAGAAGAAATTACTAAAAAACCCAAACCCTAGGACGAATTAAAGCTATCTCAAGTAAGTAAAAAAAATGAATAAAACGGGTGATGATAATAATAATAATGAAAATACTAATTATTATTATTAGTATTATTATTATTATTATTAATTATTATTATTACTATTATTATTATCCTAACTTCTGTTCTCCTATTTGCAAATGTTTCATTTGTCGTATAATTGTAACTCACTTAATATACTTCGTTCACATGAACTAGATGTGCTATGTAATTTGTGCGTCCCCGCGCCGTAGCCGAGTGGGTTAAGGCAGGAAGCCTTGGCGCAGAGCTACGGGGGAACTTGAGCTGGTTCGAGTCTCCATGGGGGAAAGAGGGGAAGAAATTTCTCATGGTGTTTCGGCCAGTATAGGACCGGTGCCCACCCAGCATCGTGATGCATTTGGGTAAGATACAATAAGTAGCGGCTCCAGGTTGGGGAAACCAGCTATAACGGCTGGGGGACTCGACATGCTGACCACATGTCACCCCTACATGGCTGATTACCATCTACCTCTGTGATCGACACATGCGGAATGTGAGGCCAGCAGCCGGCTGGTAGGCTAAGGGCCTTGTAGGCCCTGTCGCGCCAGGAGGTTTTTTTTTATGTAATTTGTGCAGTCAAAATGTTTGGTTAAGTTAAATAAATAAAAAATAAAACTATAATAACAATTATAATACTATTTATAAGAATCTTATCTTAAGAGCCCAACATTCCGGCGTGAGAAAGAGAAAATCACCATAAATACACCTGCAGGGCTCCAGATAGTAAAACTAGGAACCGGATATACCATGTGTTAATGAACAAAGGCTGGTAGAGTAGCATCATCGACATTAGTTAAGTCACAGGGATAGATGTAATTCGAATCATCATCTGGCCAGGGTGGAAATCAGAGAACGGTTATCGGTTATGAGAGGAACAAACGGCAAAGTTTATTCAGAAAAATATTAATTTAGAAACTTGAAAAATGATGATCAGCAAGAACACATGAGAGAAATTATCATACGATATCAGATACTGCAATCTTCAGATAAAAATGTTGCAATTGGAGAAAAATCTTATATAAATAGAGAACGAGAGATCATAAGAGATACAATTTCATAAAATTTCAGCATTGGAAAGCGTAGGTTATTTAAAAAAAGAGACAAAACAAGAAATGTTTTGACGAAGAATGTGCCGACATTATAAAAGAAAGGAAGCTAGCTACACTAAATTTGTTGCAAGGGCCAAACGAAGTAAATATAGAAAAATTGGGTAACATTAGAAGAGAAGCTAGTAAGTTTTTGAGGAATAAGGAGAGAAAACATTTGAGAGAGAAGATTAATAATTTCGAAATCAGTATGAAATTAGGTACACCATATTAATTATTATGTCAGGAAATTAGGATAGAAAGGAAAGGATTTTAAAGTGGGAAGAAAAGAATATATATTATGAATGAAAATGGGAATTTGATTGCAGACTCCAGGAGTATTAAATTAAATAGAAGGAAAAACTAAATTAAACACCTTATAAATCAATGTACAATATTGAAGAGGATGATTTACAGACAGCAGAAGCGCATCAGAAGTTGAAATGGCGATAGGAAAATTAAAAATGGATGATTAAAAACATTAGTTCAAATTATGGATATGTGGAGAACTTATATTCGCGCGGTCATGAACCTACTGGTTCGATACAGCCAGTGAGTTAATCAATCAGTTAATGATGATTGTTATTATTATTATTATTATTATTATTATTATTATCCCCAGCAGAACTGATAAAATAAAGTGGATAAATATTGATACTCAAGTTGCGTCAGTTACTTAGTAGGCCTAGCGATTAGGGAAAAAGGGGTTTATCAAAAAATAAGTGCAAAATATCGCTTATCATTCCACTCTAAAATCAAAAGGAGATAAAACTGATTACAACAACTACAGGGCACATTATTCCTTTCAAATTCGTACTAAATTCTAATAAATGTGTTAGTATCCACACTTACTCCCTATTCTGAAGATGCAGTATGTATTCATAAATGTGAGTGTATAAGAAATATGACTAAAATATATTTTGTTGTATAAGACAGAGTTTAGAAAGTAAATGGGAGAATAATGGCACTATACATAAATCAACTGTAGACTTTAAAACCAGCATACATTTGAATTAAGAGGGAGAAGATATATTATCATGTTGGAATTCGGAATTGCTAAAAAGTTGTTAAATCGAAAGTGTCTGAACGGAACAAAGAGTAGGTTTGCATAAGGAACACTGTTTAAGAATTTTAAATTCTCAATGCGTTAAGGCAAGGAGATGCACTTTGTCCTCTAGTGTTCAATTTTGTACTAGAGCATGTCATCAAATCCTCAGAGAATTAAGAAGTCCTAAAACTCAATTGTATTAATAATCTGTTAGTTTATGGTGATTATGTAGTATAATTAAGCGATAGCGCGGAGATAATAAGGGCTAACAGTAAGAAATTCGGGCTGGAAGTAAACATAATATAACTAAATATATGGTCAAAAAGTACTTAATAAAATTTAAATCGACAGTTAATGAAAAGTAAGGGAAATTTTGAAAATGTGATTAAATGTAAATACCCAGAAACAAAATTGCAAATAGGTATGAGATGCACAAAAAATAAACAAAGGATCAATTCCAGAAATTAATACAATTATACATTAGATGGATTCCTGTTTTCTCAACTTCTCTCACAAATCATTAAACTGTTATTCGCCTAGATGTATTATATAGATTCAAAACATGGAATCTTACTTTAAGAGAGTAGAAAACATTACGATTATTTTATAATAATGTTCTTAGAAAGAATGTTGGACCAAAGAGAGATGAACAGACAGTCGAATGGTGATGACTACATAACAGTGAAATACTTGATATTTATAGGAAAACAGATATAATAACAGTTTAGTCTAGTTCGCTGCGAAGTGCAGGTCATTTAGCACGAAAAGGGATTGAAAGAGGGGAAGGAAAACCTCTTGTAGGAAAACCGGAGAGAAAGCGCACGGGTGGCAGACCAAGATTGATGTGTCAGAATAACATTAACTGTGATTTGAGGGAGTAAATTTTACAGTGGATGATTAATAACATTAGTTCAAATTATGGATATGTGGAGAACTTATAACCGCGCGGTCATGAACCTACTGGTTCGATACAGCCAGTGACTTAATCAATCAGTTAATAATGATTATTATTATTATTATTATTATTATTATTATTATTATTATTATTATTATTATTATTATTATTCTAAGTGATCCCAAAACAGGCCCGGAGACCCCTGTGGTAGTAGGAGGTTAAGGCTCCCACTTTTTCTAGACAATCGGCACTTTATGTCAGCCGGGTTGTCAGCCCTGCGTGACGGCCGCCTTTACCCCCAGAACAAGCGTCTGGTACTCATTTCCGTTAGAGGCTGAGTCGACCCCAGGGCCATAGTGCCGCCAGAGGATTTGGGTCAGTTTAAAAATCCTGACCCCAACGGGACTTGAACCCTCGACCCTCCGGCTTGTAGCTCAGTGCCTTAACCACTACACTACGGCGCGATTATTATTATTATTGTTAAATTAGAGCCGAGCCCAATGCAAGAGAAGTCGTATATGTTCCACTATGTTTATTATTACTGATTAAGTTATGAAAGGTTACAAAATTAAAAGAGAACATCACTTTCGTTTTAACACGTCAAAATCACATTCCCAGAAGTTGATGGTTACGCCCTTGTTCGAAGGAGCTTGAACTCCCCTTCCAATGTACAGTTAGTTTAGAGTGAATGGAAAATGACACAAAACAATATTCATTCACATTAATTGAGTTGTGTGCACTATTGTTGAGATGCTGAATGAATACTGGTGTTCCATTAACATGAATTCTAGGTTCTAGAACTAACTTTGCAAGGTAAGGGGAAACCAGCTAAGTAGGAATTTCTAATGTGTTTTGGGACTCCTTAATGAACAAGTGTGACAGTGACATTTATAAGAGTATAAATAACCCAGAGTTCACGAGTGTGTTCAGGACAGCTCAACACGACACGAATGTTTTCTGAGAGTGTATCAGAATTGTTATTTGATTTTGCAATAAAATTCAAACACAAGTAGAGACCTATTAAACGAATTTAAACTAAGGTTACTCGAATCATCCGAATAGGGTTTTCTTATTTAAAGACGTATTTGAAATATATTATCTTAGAGCAACTACTTATATATACAGGGTGAACGGTAATTGCATCGACAACTTCAGGGACTGATTCCTGACTGGAAATGAAGGGAAAAAAGGTCCTATAAACATGTGTCCGGAAATGAACGATGTGCGTGCAACGACAACAAATCATCCCGGCACAAGGTACGTAGCATAATCGCATCCACGTCACAACAGATGTTCATAGTGGCCTCCATGGGATGCAATGCACACGTTCACAGGTCGTATCATGGATTGCCTCACTCTTTCGCATGTTCCGGCCTCTCTTCGAATAGCGTCACAGGCGACGTGGACACGCCCTTTATACGGAGAGCCTAATAACATTAGATTTATTAAGAAACAATTCCAAACGTAATTTTCTAATAGGAGAAATACACAACAAACTCAGAAGCCTTAAACAACAATAATGGGTCATACATTTCTCATGGATCAAAGCGCACGCAGGATTCATCGGGAATGAGCTAGCTGACAAATATGCAAAAGAAGCTGCTCTTGAAAACAGCACAAACCTAGTATACACCAAACAACCCAAAACCTCAATCGTGAGTGCTGTCACGGAAGAAGGACTTCAGCAATGGCAACAACAGTGGTACAACCCAACCAAAGGTTCCCTATACAAACGATTCCTTCCTTCTGTCATCCTCAGAATGAAACCAAACATCCCTATTAACCCAGCAACAACAGCAATTATAAGTAGACACGGCAAAACGAAGGCATATATCTACAGGATTGGCGCAATAGAAGATCCCACTTGTACCTGTCTTCACGAGGAACAATCCGTACAACATCTACTCTACAGGTGTCCACAACTACGAACACAACGGGACGAGATGAAACTGGCGATTGAGCTGGAAAAAAGCACAATGGCGAGTACCTGAGCAGCAACTAATATTAAGACACCTAAAGCATTTTTCCAAATTTATTAGAAACATGGACCTGTCGACACGGCAAAGGAAGGCATATCTCTACAGGATTGGCGCAATAGAAGATCCCACTTGTACCTGTTTTCAAGAGGAACAATCCGTACAACATCTACTCTAAAGGCGTCAACAACTGCGAACACAACGGGACGAGATGAAACTGGCGATTGAGCTGGAAAAAAGCACAATGGCCAGTATCTGAGCAGCAACTAATATCGAAACACCTAAAGCATTTTTCCAAATGTATTAGAAACATGGACTTTAGCACCCTATAAACAAATTGTATCACCATACAAACTTTGTATATATTGTAAATATTATATTACCAAATAGGCAGATATCAGATTATGTTAAAGTAATTAACAAAATGTAAACAAGAACCATAATGTCAAATTAATTTTATATAAATACAAACATAGTATGTAGTATTACGCTATGTAATGGGGCATACTCAATAAAGCCAATTATTATTATTATTATTATTATTATTATTATTATTATTATTATTATTATTATTATTATTATTATTATTATTATTATTATTATTATTATTATTATTATTCATGAACAAATTCGTTTACCTAGCGAAGATGGTCTTGATCTTTCCACCGATGTTTTGGTCTTCTTTGGTCCCTATGTCCAGTTGGGGTATATTGGAATGCCAATTTTGGAAGTCTATTTCTTGCCATTCTCCTCAGGTGATTTTTCCATTTTTGTTCGTATCTTTGTATTTCTTCATTTAAACTTGTTACTCCAAGTTTTCCTCTGATAATAGTGTTCCTTTGGTGATCCAGTCTATTAAATCCTAACAATGATCGTAAGAAGCGCATTTGGCTTACATATTATTATAATTATTATTATTATTATTATTATTATTATTATTATTATTATTATTATTATTATTATTATTATTATTATTATTATTATTATTATTATTAGCAGCAGCAGCAACAACAGTTTGCTTGATTGTTGGTGTGTAGCACATTGCCATTATTATGCAAGTGTTACTAATACACTGAGATTGATGTTTCCAAAATCAGGTTCCGCATTTCAGAGATTACAAACGTGTGGATCTCTGCTTAATGCTGGCAGCTTTGGGTCGTAATTGGAAATCCAGAGAACGAACTGATGTCTTATTCCCTCGATACCTTACTAGCACAAACTTAACTTTATTTTTTCTCTGAAAACTATCCTACTCTCTCGTCTGAATATGACATCATGAAATAGAAAAATATTTATTTTCTAACAAGTTGTATCGTAATCTGCAAGATTAGCACAAAAAATTGTATTTCTTTATTGGCCCTAAAGTATTTTAAGAATGTTTCTGAATGTACGGATAATAATAATAATTACACTGGTATGCATAATTCTGGGGTTTCCTGCAAAATATATCTAACCTATTAAATTTCATGTGCTGATTCCAAAACTGCAATCTGTTTTTTTTTTCTATCACGAACGACCTTTTTTTTTACATTTTGCAATTATATCCAAAGTTTTAATATAGTTCTGTGCATAAATGTTGTACTAAAGACCTAAGAAATACGAAGAATTATTTTTTTTAGATTATTATGTTTGATAACAATGACGCCATGTGATCACTGGTCAAGAAAAAATGGAAGCAAAGAGATAGTCTCGTACCAGGAAAGAAAAATGTTATTCATGAGAGTCTTGTGGACCCGAAAAATGTTCTATTACCACCTTTGCACATAAAATTAGGCCTAATGAAGAAATTTATCAAGGCTTTAAAGAAGAATGGCAACTGGAACAAATGCGTCTGCGAGAGATTTCCTGGAATATCTGATGCTAATGTTGAAGATTGAATATTTGTAGGGCCAAAAATTAGGAAGTTCCTTCCTTGAAGAAATGATGACATACTGAAAACCAGGCATGGATTGATTTTAGGAGTGTCATCAAACATTTTCTAGGAAATTACAAGGATCCAAATTACAAAAAATATTGTAGAAGATATGCTGGAGATATTTAGAAAGCTGGGCTGCAATATTTGTGTTAAAGTACATTTCCTATATTTTCATTTGGACTTTTTCCCAGAAAATCTCGGCTGTGTCAGGGAGTAGCAGGGTGAAAGGTTTCACCAGGACGTAAAGGAGGTGGAACACGTTACCAGGGAAAGTGGAATGTTGAATATGATAGCTGGTCGCTGAAAAGAGATGTACTATTCTCTTTCCATAGTAGGAACTCTAAAAAGCACTAATTTCAAAGTAGCGTGTAAAAACTGGGCTAGTGTTCAAATTTTATTGTTCATTTGGAACAGAGGTGAAGTATTAGTTAATTCTGAAGATTTTAGTGTTGAGTGTTGTGGATTTATTAACTTGTATTTAATAATATTACATCAAATCGATAGAACCGAGTACACAAACGATTTTTTCTCACGATTTCCTTGCATTGGTTTTAAAAATTGGTATCTAATGGAGGAACAACGGTCTTATATCCTGAATTCCAGCATAGTACAATTATTTAGGGATAAAATCTGTAACATATTAGAATCAGAACCCCAGACAAAAAAGTTAATATATTGCATATCTCTGTAATAATTAACAACTATTATTATGAATTTTTTTATTATTATTATTTAATTATTATTATACCCAATTTTATTAATATATTATAATCGATTGTAATTGTCATTATTATTAATTATTAATATTATTATTATTATTATTAATTCATAATGGAAATGGACAAGCTTAAATGACAAATGAGGAGAATTTTGAAAAAGGGCTGAATTTAATTACCTAAGAACAATAATTACAAATAGGAAATAATATGCACAAGAAAAAAATTCATATGCTCAATTCTAGAAATGCGTGCCGTTATGCATTAAAGGGACTCTTTGTCATCGCAACTCGTTTCAAAAAAACATTTAACTGAAAATACAGTAAAACGTGTTTAATCCGGAACGTGAATAATGCGGAAATCTGTCCAATGTGAACAAATTTATTAGCCGCGGCAAAATAATAGTAATTTTACGTCGTGTATATATTTAGTATAACACGGAATGTATCCAAACCGGAAACGGAAGGGAATTCTATACAATTCAGGAAAAAATATTTATAAGGCGGAAAGATAGAGAGAGAAATAAATTACTTTCCACTTCATTGAATTCCCGTTGGGCGAATTAACAATAGACCTAAGTGATGATACTTGCCGCCGGGAGAAGTAAGGTTTCTACCTGTATCTGAAATTTTCTTTCGGCTTCACTGCACACCCATTTTGCGAAATACAGGTTCGTTTAACAAATATTTGGCGTGTGACATCTGTCTTACAAATAACTAGTGCACTGTAAAATCTTAAATTAGTCTAAAAACTGAGACCGATTGTGTACGTATCTTTCACAGGTAGCGTTCTGAATTTACGGAATAAAGATTGCCAAATCGTATGTATCATTCTCATTAAACGAAAAAGTGAAAGCGATTGCAGATAAAGAAAAACAAACTCTCAGTTCACGAAATAAGGACTAAATTTAAATGTTAAAAAACCCACGTTTATGAGATCTTAAAGCACAAAGAAAAAATAACGAATGAATGGATACGAGGAAAACAAAAAAATAAAAATAAATAAATAAATAAATGAACGAGGTGCGGAGTGTTTTATAAGTCCAAAAAAATCTCCAAATTTTCGGACCAATGCTCCAAAGTCAAGCTCTAGCTGTTGTTCCAAGGGTATAACGATTTCAAGGCGTCTTCAGGTGGTTGTGGAAAGTTTTAAAAGACGACACAATGTAGTGTGGAATGAAAATTGCGGGGAATCAAAGGATGTGGACTAAAGTGTAGTTAGTGAGTGGAGACCGAAACTGCATACTTTAATTTCAGGACACGCGCCTAAGAGACATTTTTAACGCTGACGAAACGGGACTGTGTTTTCATGCGTTACCGTCGAAATCGCTCGTACACACTCTACTTTATCTTCCAACGGCAGCGGAACTACAATTAATCCAAGGTACATAAAAATACATAACTTATACGGTGCTCTATACTCTAAGATTGGTTAATTTTTTATAATGCGGAATGTTGTATAATGTGGAAAAAATAGGTCCCGTGCGATTCCGCTTCGAACAGGTTTTACTGTATATAAAATTATTCTACCAATTATATTATATCGATGAGAAACAAGGACTCTTACTTTAAAGGAGGAATGAAGATTACGAGTATTAGAAAAGTTTTTGGACTAAAGAGAGATGAACAGACAAGTGAATGGAGAAAACTACATAACAGTGAACTACATGGTTTTTATAGGAAGCCAAATATAATAAGAACAGTTAACTGTCTTGTAGACTACCATGGGCAGGACATGTGGCACAAATAGGGAATTAAAGAGGGGCGTGGAAGCTTCATGTAGGAAAACCAGAGGAAAAATTAACAGTTGGTAGACCAAGAATGAGATGGGAGAATAACATGAACATGATTTTGGGGAAGTATATTATACAGGAGATGATTTGAAAACATAGCTCAGGATACGGATGTGTTGAGAGCTTACGTCCGCGCGGTCATGAACCTACGGGTTCGATAGTGCCAGTGAGTTAGTTATTACTATTATTATTATTTTACTTCGTGAAGACTGTAAGGATTTCTGTACTAGTTGAACAGGATAAATTACATAGATACGATTGCCCGAGGCTATTATTCCATCAAGTTGGGTGTTTCTCTTGTTCTAGAGACAAGTGGTGACAAACTTATATTGTTCCATCAGCAAGAGAAGCTGCAGTACATCTGGACTCTTGAACCATTTGTATTTAAACTCTCATATAACATATATTGTCTACATGATAAACCAATAGGCATCTGGTTCTCTTATTGTGAGCCAGATGTCTCTCACTATCATATTAATATGACTATTTAACTCATGCCCCAAATGGGAGTCAATGACCAATCACGTTTCAATGATTTCTGTTTTACAACCAATCAGAGTCATGTTTCACGAAATATTTATCAGTGTTATAATTACCATAGTAAACAAAGCTCCTCCTTTTTAATATTCTGAACAGGTCTGACCGTTATTTTGCAGTGACTGAGCCTATAAGAAATAAGGCTACCAAATTGTATATAATAGTGCATACATGTCAACATTTGTAGCAATTGATTATACCACCAAAAAAAGAAACCACTGTTTGCACTTTCTTAAATGTATTTTTTCCCAGGTAATAATCCAGAAAAATATAATTGTCATATTTACATCATACGACATCAGAAATGAATTAATATACAGATTGATGTGTTTCATTTTTTCTCCACTAGAGAGCATTCTTACAATATTGCGTTCCTTTGGCAATAAATAGTATGATCTGGTTGCAGTGATAAACAAAAGAAGCAGTAGAAGCGTACCTATCGTTTCTCATTTGTTTTCAAACATCGCCGTTTGCATTAAATATATAAATATTTTGAAATAACTACAGTTAAATAATGATTTGTGAGTAAACAGCTTAATTTTATTCGTTAAATAGTCCTAATAAATGCCACTCTTGATTTCCAAATTCTCTAGATAAATTCACTCCTCACTTCGTGAGTCGTGAATTTATCGATAATTTGGAAATCACTCGTGGCATTACTTATGATAATCATGAAATCTGAATTTATCAATACTGCAACCTGAATTTCCTAGCATTTAATTTAGAGTTCAGGAAATCCTTGATAAGTATGAAGTATGAATTTCAGACTGATTGTGTGAAAGACAACATCGCTTTAACTCTCAGGATGCCCTAACAATATACTGTAAGCTAAATATCATTAGCATCATGAACATATTGTCCACCTCTGTGGTCTTGAGGTAGCGGCCAGCCTTGCTACGCAGCGGACCCGGGTTCGACTCCCTGTCGGGACAGGCTCCTGGGTGAGGTTTTTTCGGGTATTTCCTCATCTGTAAGACAAATGTGAGGACGTTTAGGGCCCAATAATCTCCGAAAATCATCCGGCCATCATCATGATCATTATCATCCCTCACCGGTGTGGAAAGCAACGGGAAGCTACCACACCACTAATTCCTTACTAAAGCTGCAAAGAATTGCATGAAAGTGCTATGATTGCAGTGAAAGACCTGCCCTCGGGCAGAATTACTGTAGAATAGAATGAACATATTAAGTTCGGGTTCTATTTTTGAACCTCTTTTTAAATTTCAAAATGCACTTGATAGTCGCACCATTGTTTTGGACTTCCTCTGCTTCTGAATCCTTCCAGTTGATACAATAAGCTCTTTTTGCTAGTCGGTTTGAGTTCATTCGCTACAAATGATCCTGCTCTCATTCTGGTAAGTCTGTATCACTATGAATAATCTGAAACTACTTATATTAATAACTTGTTAGTTCGCATAAAAATGTATTTACCCAACTAATTTATTGGGACTATCAAACCCGTAGGTTCATAGTCGCATGGACATAAACTTCCCACACGTCCCTATCCTAATGTATTCAATTCATCCCCTGTATTATCTGTTTCCCTAAAATCATGATTAATGTTATTCTGCCACCTCATTCTTGGTCTACCAACCGAGCGTTTTCCCTCTGGTTTTCCTAATAAGCTTCCTTGTACCTCATTCAATCCCCATTCGTGCCACATGTCCTGCCCATCAAAGTCCATGAGACTCGACTGTTCTTATTATAACTGGTTTCCTATAAAAACCATGTAGCCCACTGTTAACTAGTCTTCTCCATTCGTCTGTGTGTTCATCTCTCTTTGGCCCAATAATATTCATAAGAGCATTATTCTCAAATACTAATAATATTTTGTCCTCCCTTAAAGTAAGAGTCAATATTTCGCATTCGAGTAATATAATCGGGAGATTAACAGTATTATATTTTTTCAGTTAAATGTTTTCTCAGACAAGTTGGAACGACAAAAGTCCCTGTAATGCATATTAGCACGCATTTCCTGAATTGATCCTATGTTTAATTTATTTGCGCATCTCATTCATATTTCGACGGTACGCAATGAAAACCTGTAACACCATCAGTTATTGAAAACCACATACCCTAGTAGGCAGTAGAGAAATATGTGATGCATAACCTGTTGAGAACACGGACTTCAAATGTATTAATGATTTGACTTGTATTCTGTAGTAAAATATGTTGGAACTATTGATTATCTACCTTCATAATTATTTAAAACAGTTATTTGTTTCTTCTGTAAAACTTACCAAAATGGAGGTACGAGGTTTTCATTGCCCATCATCGATTTGTAATTATTGTTTCTAGGTATCTGAATTCAGCCACTTCTTAAAAAAATCCCAATTTTTCATGAACTGTCCATTTCCACTATATAATGCACATCTATGTGAAAACAATAGAATTATTTTGCTTGATGTTTACTTCCAGTCCCATGTTCTGTTACTGAATAGCTTGTGTACGGTTACCCTCTAGAAGATCTAATCTAACCTTCAATAATACCTAATCATCAGCATAAATTAACAGTTTATTTGTTCCATTAATTTGTAGATTTGCTTCATTCTGTAAAGATTTGACGGCTTGCTGTAGTACTAAATTGAATAGTAGAGGACATACTGCATCTTCTTGCTTTGACCCATCGTACATTTCAAAAGTATCCGAAAACTATTTGCTTTTAAGCACCCTTCCCTTTGTACCATTTAAACATATTCGAATAAGTCTAACCTTTTAGGAATTTCGAACTTCAGCAGGATACTATAAAACTTCTTATTATTTAATCAATTGAATGTATTTTGATGTCTATATATAGTTGATGTACAGTATGTCATCTTATTACTAAAGATTTTGATCTGTTGTTTTAACTCGGTTTCTTCTTCTCTTCTGAAATCCACATTGATGATCTATATTAAACTCAATTCATCTAGGGATTAAGTCCCTGACTTACCAACATAGAAATTTAGTTATGTATATGTTATTCAAAGTGTTATATGTGCTAATATTTCTAAAGTTCACTGCATATAGTTTTCAAGTGTATAATTTTATATCATAATACATTATGCATAAGTTCCAATAATAACTAAAAATAATATAGTTGCCCATAATAAGGGGTCCAAGCGTAGTCAACACATGTCAAGTTTTAAAATTTGAAAGGTTTACGTACAGGAGAAAAAAAATTGCTTACATATTACACATATTTTAAAGGCCATACACTTTTGTCAATCTAAGCTCAAATGTCCAAAGCTCACTTACAAAAAGTCGAAATGACAAACGCAGGAACCGAATTTCATGAATCACCTTGGATCTTAAATTGTGTATTTTTTAAGGAAATTATAATGAAAGTTAATTTCAGTTAATTATTTGGAAGTCATTGAGGACACGTTTAAATGATTCCCAAGCTGCAACGTCATTAGGAATTGTTTTAAAAACATTGGTAATCCGTCGCTTTTTAAATCTTAAATTCATCACCTAACTCGCTTTGGTCAAAAACATTCCTAAATTCTTTATTCCCAAATATTCATGATTTTTTACCTCTCTGAAAATAAGAGTTCATGTTTCGCATCCATAAAGTACAACTGGAAGAATTAACATTTTATATGTTTCTAGTTTAACATTTTTTAAAGAAAAGTTGGTACGACATTAGTCCCCGCATTTCCATAGTAGAGTATATGTTTAATTTCATTCTGCATGTCACTCCTGTTTGTAATTACTGCTTCTAGATATTTATATTCCATCACTTCTATAAAATTTTCTCATTTGTTAAGCTTCCATTGCCATTAAAAGTGCATTACTACATCTGATTACATATCTAGTTTGTGGATCAACTATAGAATTAAATGTTTCATTGTGTTGCCCGAAAGCGATTTATTTTCTTTCGTTAATTTCTTGACAACACAAAATGGTTAATATCACATTTTCCATCAATGTTTAACACAGTTTTTGTAACACCCTACATGTAGTGATATAAAATAAAGCCTCTCAGTCTTAGAGTATAATATTTTCATGTTCCAATAATTATTTAATTTCCTTATCAAGTCTTCTACCCATTCTTTCTCAGTAAATAATTAATCAATTTTGTACGCATACTTTTTCTCTCATAGCCCCGAAGTCATCGGATGGCTTTAATGTGCCTACTGGCATTAAAAATAAGTTTTATAATGTTTCTCATATATCATGATCTCGGGATAAGGTGTGTCCGATGAGTGTAATATATAATTTATCTGAAATCAGCGTTGGATTATTATTTCATTTATGTTCATTTCATCCCTAGGACCTAGGACACCCTTTACGTGTTAAGCATATAAGTAGTTGACGTATCCATTTCATAAAAAAACTTAGTGACAAGTTTAATTACTCTCAGGTTGGCAGTAATGAATCTAACATTTCTCTCTCGGGACACTATCCATCATACAAAGACATTACCGTACCTGTTCTACTTCAGTTTCGTAACATTAAAAGAGTTTCAGCGCCGATATGAACTTATTGATAGCGTGGGAGGTTATCAAACCAACATGTCTAGTTTAGCTTCGCGTCCGCTATATTGCGTGCCCACACCTGCTCTTTTATTTATTTTTACAACGCTTTATATTAGCTTGACCTCTATCATCTATCTAGCTATCTATCTATCTATCCTATCTATCTTATGTAACGGAATCTTTCAACGCGATTTCACCCACTTTAACAATCATTGGCATCGACTTGTGAAACTTTGTATATTTGTAGAGGACCCGTGACAATACAATAATTTCATATTGTGTTTCTTAAAATCCTGGCCAGAATCAATCAGAAAATTAAAAAAATGAAAACTGGTATAATAGGTTGCGGACTATGTCGAGTTTTTAGTCAATCGTTGTAAGAGCTCAGTAAGTAGAGCAGTGAATTCTTAGTGATATATAATTTCAGTAAATCCGTACGTCGCTGGTTCAAATCCGGCTGGGAGGGTTTTTTTTATAGAAGAGTATTACTTTTAGCTCCTACTACAATAGTATCGAATTTAAAGATATTTACATTTTTATCTATTCTGTTAAAATATTAAAACTAAAAATAAAAAATAAGTAATAGTTTTAAAAAACTAAAAGAACACGTTTATTAGAAAACTAAAAAATGAAAAATAATTTTAATTTCTCAATACGCTTGGGATAAAATAAAGTGGTCAACAAAAAAATCATCTCCCAACACATATAGAATAAAATTAGTTATCAACAACAAAATAAAATAATTTTACCATCTAAAGCGTGGGGGTGCTTTTTATGAGTTTTACATTTTCTTTTTAGAAGAGCTTACTTTGACAATATCTGTTTATTATCAAATATATTAATTGATATAGAGCAGCCCCACGCTTTTGATGGTAAAATTATTTTATTTTTTGTTGATAACTACTTATTTTATTCTATATGTGTTGGAGATGATTTTTTGTTGACACTTTATTTTATCCCAAGCGATATTGGAAATTAAAATTATTTTTTCATTTTTTAGTTCTCTAATAAAGAGTGTTCTTTTAGTTTTTTAAAATATTATTTATTTTATTTCATGTACGATAACTAACTAACTCACTGGCTCTATCGAACCCGTAGGTTTATGGCCGCGCGGACATAAGCTCTCCATACTATCCCTTCCTATAATGTTTTCCAATCATTCCCTGTATAATCTATTTCCCTCAAATCATAGTTAATGTTATTTTCACGCCTCATTCTTGGTCTACCAACTGTGCGTTTTCCCTCTGGTTTTCCGATAAGAAGCTTCCATGCACGTCTTTCATTCCCCATTCGTGCCACATGTCCTGCCCATCGCAGTCAACGAGACTTAACTGTTCTTATTATATCTGGCTTCCTATAAAGACTATGTAGTTCACTGTTTTGTTGTCTTTTCCATTCACCTGTCTGTTCATCTCTCTTTGGTCAAAAAAATGTTCCTAAGAACTTTATTCTCAAATACTCATAATCTCCTTTCCTCCCTTAAAGTAATAGTCCTTGTTTCGCACCCATATAATATAACTTGTAGTAGAATAATAGTTTTATATATTTTTCAGTTAGTAACGTTTTTTGAAAGGATTTGGGACCGTCAAAAGTTCATTGCAATGCATAATAGCACGCATTCCAGAATTGAGCCTATGTTTAATTTCTTTGTGCATTTCATTCCTCTTTGTGTGATTATTGTTCTAGGTATTTGAATTCAGCCACTTCCTCAAAACTTCCCTCATCTGTCATTAGCCGATGATTTTCATTATATAATATATTTCTATGTGTGACCATATATGTGGTTTTATTGATATTTACTTCCAGTCTCAATTTCTTAGTGTTACTCACTAATATGTGCGTGTTGGCGATTTTAATTAAATAAACTATAAATTTGTAAAAATAAAAGCTTGTTCTGTAGCTGCTGCAGCTGGTTGTGATGTGCAAGTCACTCTCTGCAACAGAAGAAGTAGTAATTATGTTGTGGCACCAGATGCTCTCGCAAGCTGTTACACTGTTAAGTCGCATGAACAGTAAGCAAGTTAGTTCACTTCAGTAACAATATTATCTTACAAGCTCGATGCACACTCATGCAGAATTCTTTCAGTTAGATCATCGTTTCCCAACCTGTGGTTCGCGAACCCCAGGGGGTTCGTAAAATATTTGAAGGGGTTCGCCAAAACTTTTCCGTAATGGTGGATTTCGAGGTTAGGCCTATTAAGTTTTCCATAATTTCTGCGACATAATAATAATAATAATAATAATAATAATAATGTTATTATTATTATTTTGTTTAGTAATATTCCATAGTACGGTGTTTCTCCTTCAACCCAAAGTGATTTTTCTCCAGAGGTTTCTGTCTAAATCATCTTCTTCTCTCAAATCTCTAGCTTCCATACTTCTTTTCACGACATCTATCCATCGTTCTCTAGGCCTGCCTCTTCCACTTCTTCCATTAGGTTTCCAATTAAGGATCTTTGGAATTCTCTCTTCTTCCATTCTTATGAGGTGCCCACACCATTTCAAACGTTTTTCTTCGATATTTCCTAATATGTTTTTTCAACTTGTATAATTTCCCTTATTGTATTGTTTCTGGCCTTATCCCTTATTGACATTCTTGCCGATCGCCACAAAAAATCCACTTCCACAGCTAGCAGCTTTTATTATTATTATTATTATGATTATTAGTTAATTATTATTATTATTAATTATTATGATTATGTCCCGCGCCGTAGCCGAGCGGTAAGGTAGAAAGCCTTGGCGCAGAGCTACGGGACTTGGCCTGGTCGAGTTCCCATGGGGGAAGAAATTTTATCATGGTATTTCGGCCAGTATGGGACCGATGCCCACCCAACATCGTGAGGCAATTGGGTAGCTACAATAAGTAGCGGCTCCAGGTTGAGGAACCAGCTATAACGGCTGGGGGACTCGACATGCTAACCATATGTCACCCCTACACTGGCTGTGATCATCTAACCTCTGTGATTGACACATGCGGTTGTGAAGGGCCAGCAGCCGGCTGGTAAAAAGGGCCAGCAGCCGGCTGGTAAAAGAAAAAACCCTCAATCGGGAAATTATAATCCCTCAATCGGAAATTATTATTATTATTATTATTATTATTATTATTATTTAAAAAATTAAATTAACCTTGTAATGTCCTTTGTTACATATCGTCGGCTTGGGAGAAGACTGTCATAACTCCAAATTAACAAATTTTCAGGGGAAGCATTTAAAAATTGTCTTCATGAAAGGGCGTCATAGCTCGGTTCCATTAAGTAATTAGAAACGGTAATCGGTACAGGTGGCTTACAGACAATTTAAGCTGCATTGCAAATGTACATTTTTGCACTTTTGTACAAATTAAACCCCTATTTACCCCTTTTTTCCAAAGATGTGACAGTTTGCTCAAAATATTTGTCATATTCTTGAATATTTTTAGAGAATTAAATAATTTGCTTCTGAAATAAGTTTAAAGATACAAAATTAAAACTTTATACTTTTGTCAGAAAAACTACATAAACTCAATCGTAATTTTGATAAAACTCACAATAATATCAATAACGACATTTTCATCTGCCAAGAATACAAATGACAACCTTATTTTAAGTAAAGAAAACTTTACGAGAACATTATCACACATTATTATAATTTTTTATAAAACTCATAATAATATCGGGGAAGAACTTTCTTTATCTATGAAGGCGAGTATTCCGTTCTTCTTTGCTTCTGAAACAGGTAATTTCTGTTTATAAGCTGTATTTAGTTTAAGCAAATTAAAGTCTGTTTTCTGGCGTCTTTAGTTCACAATATTTGCAGTATAGAATTCCTCCTGAAAGTAAGAATTTTTATAGAAGATTTTTCCGACCTGATAGTTCTTTATCGTGCATATTTTCATGTCTGTGATTTTAACTATTTCACCTGCAGAATTTTGTAATGTATTACTGATGTCCATCTCTACAACAAGTGTTTTTAATTCGAAAATATCTTCATAACATATTTCTTCTACTGAATACGGCTTGCTATTTTTCTTTGCTTGCCTGATGCGTGTCACATACTGTTCAGGAACATGGATTGCAACAGAATTTTTGAATTTCTTGATATGTCGTTCAATCACTGAATGGGCAATATCACCTTCATTCTGGGTATGTCCAGTTATTAAGTATTTATGGGTCAGTGATTGTATATTTGATAATTTTATAATGGCGAACATGTACAAGGCGAGAATGCATTTGTTTTTATTTTGACCCGTGCAGTTGTCGTTGTAGAATATTACATCTACATGACTTTGTTCTCGGCGTGAACCTTAGTGTTTATACCATTAAGATAGTGCTACACACATGAGCCAATTTCATTATCCCCCCATTCATGACAAATGTTCTGCCCATACGTCCTATTATAGGTTATCTTATTTATCATAAAAATCGTCTAGGTTATGTAGTTTTTTTCATTCACCTGTCTGTTTGCCTCTCTTCGGTCCAAACATTTTCCTAAATATTTAGTCTCAAATACTCGGAGCCCAAATACTCAACTATTTTACGAGCTCTGGACCCACGGCTTATAGTCCGTCCCGGAAGACTTCTCCCATGGACATTTCCAACCTAAAAATTCATCCACCACGGCTGGGTTTGAATCCCCCATGTGGTGTGGGGCATATAACAATTGCATAAAAAGAAGAGGTTTCATTAAGTTGAATATATATATATATATATATATATATATATATATATATATATATGATATGAAAAGAAAAAAGAATGCTTGAGTCGGGATTTGAACTCGAGTCTCTAAAGTCTGTACCTTTAGCGCTCTAACCAACTGAGCTACCCAAGAATTCCAATACAACCATACAATTTTCTTATAAATGTAGTATTCTCAATTCACACAAGAGGTAGCGGAAATTTATTCTAACTGCCATCTCGCGGCTAACATAACAGTTAAGCAAATTTTTAAAGAGAATATTTACTTTATAGCAGTAACGCTTTTATATATAGATATTATAAATATATATATATATATATATATATATATATATTATATATATATATATATATATTATTTGCGAGAGGAGCTATACCTTGGATATCTGATAAACGTAATCTATATATAGGGGTTAATATCAAACTGCTTTGTATTATTTTTAAATTGTCGTGGTGGCCTAGTAGTGTCTGGTTCCGGTGTTAATGAATTCTTTGGGCGTAAAAATCTTAAGAAGGATTTTGTACGGAAATGAAGTAATGCTGTGAGCATCTGATCGCATATTCATTTCTCATAAATAAATCTCAACCCTTTGTAAAGAGACTTGTAAGCACAGTACGTCGTCTCATTCGCGCCCAGATTTGAGTTCCGATGCTACTTGCCTGAACCATTAAAGTTCATGATTACATAATGTACTAACAGTAATAACAAACCTGTCAAATATTGTTTTTAATTCCTGATTAAAATGATTTAGAAACATTTTTTTCCAGTTTCACATTCACTAACGTTTCTTCGTAACGTGTCAGTTATTACGTCATCATTGTAATTATCGCTATGCAACTAGAAGCATTTCGTCAAGAAAGTTTATGAAATTTCTTTTTGTAATAAAACATGAATTGAATTTAATGGATAAAGCCGCATACGGATTTAAAGAAAATGTGTACATCTAGATTTCTCGTGGAATTTCCTGTTTAAGTAAGTTATTCAGTCTAGTATATACAGTTTTATCTTTAAAATAGTTACAATAAGTTAAATTTTAAAAAAAATATATTTACATTACACATATAATATGCATTCAATTACAGCATTTTTCACCTGCTTTATCTTCTTTTCTTGGATTACTAGCTACCATCTGGTCTCTGGTTCCAAGGTTCGCCAGTTTAAAAGTGGCTGTAGGAGTCAATTGATGTTATAGGCTCTTTAAATTCTCTTCAGAAATTATTTCGCAAGGAACTAAATATGTGGGTCCCCTGTATGCGTATCCAGCATATATTGGAACCTCAAGCTTAAAAAAAGAATCTTACTTACTTACTTACTCACTGGCACTATCGAACCCGTAGGTTCATGGCCGCGCGGACATAAGCTCTGCATATATCCCTAGCCTGAGCTAATGATTTCCAATCATTCCCTGTATAATTTACTTCCCTCAAATCATAGTTAATGTTATTCTCCCACCTCATTCTTGGTCTACCAACTGGGCGTTTTCCCCTCTGGCTTTCCCTACAAGAAGCTTCCATGCAAGTCCTTCATTCCCCATACGTGTAACATGTCCTGTCCATCGCAAAATATCAGCGAATTATTTTGTCTCTCCCTTGTACAGATTTAATTTGCTCCGTTATTGATCCCTACTATGAAAAGCGTCGTAAATATAAATAACTTGCTAATACCCGGCGTGCGCTGCTACGCGTAAATAAATGAAAATTAATGTGCTTTTATGTTTAGTTGAATAAGTAAGAGGAAACATAATTATAAATTTATATTTTTTAGATTCCCACGCTGATTACACGCCGTTGTCCGGGAATCTACTTATCCCGGTCTTATTGACATAAATGAACTGAAATACGAAAATTAATGTGATTTATGTTTAGTTAAATAAGTAAAAGGAAAAAGTTATATCGTAATTATTTTTAGATACCCCGTGCTGTTTACCCGGTGTTGCCCGGGAATCTACTTGTCTCGATATTCTTGGCATAAATGAGCTAAAATACAAAATTCATTATTATGAGTTATCCGTAAAAGAATACCCGCCATGTGCAGCTATGCTTGCACAAGAATCTACGCACTTGTCTCGATCTTCTTGGCATCACTGAAAGACAATAATGGTTATTGTGAGTTATCCGTAAGAGATAAACATATGCTGTCACTGACTTTTTTGTACAGCGTTTTGAGATATTCAATTCTGTGTACATTAATTTTGTATATTTGTTATGGTTTAGGCAGCGCAAGCCATTTAATCGTCTAAAAAGCTACTTTTTTCACGTTGTCCTCTACAAAGGGCGATTTTTAAATGTGTAGGATTTGAGTATCACAACTCTCTTATAGCCTGTGTTCATCCCGGGAACCTCCTGAACATTTTGCTAAAAGCCCCATCACAATTGGATCAACGGTATGGCCGCGCATAAAGTACAAACAAACAAACAACAAACAAACAAACAAACATTCATTTTTATATATTAGATAACGTAACACTGATAGAACAGTTTGACATTATCAACTATACTTTTCCTTACAATTACATAATTGAGTTTGTTTTGTAAGAAATTTTATGGATACCGGTCTAATTTCCAACTCCAAAATTGAAATATTTGTTTAGGGTTTTCTCCAATAGACGGTTTATCTTCTCTACAGCAAAGCAATTTCTTTTACATGTTAATTTCTCTTCTCTCTGCCACTGGAAAGTGAAAATGTCTCACCCTGGACCGTGTATGCGTAATTCTTTCACTTTGTGTTGCCGTGACGTTAGTTGTGAGTGTTGTTTTGTCTGTGCTTTCCCGATCCCTTTCTCGTTTTGTGTCCACTCCTTTCCGAACTGACCCTTCTCGCACTCATTTTGTACGATGTATTTTTGTTTGAAGCTATATATATATATATATATATATATATGTGTGTGTGTGTGTTTGTGTGTGTTTGTGTGTGTTTGTGTGTGTTTGTGTGTGTTGTGTGTGTTGTGTGTATTGTGTGTGTTGTGTGTGTTGTGTGAGTTTGTGTGTGTTGTGTGAGTTTGTGTGTGTTTGTGTGTGTTTGTGTGTGTTTGTGTGTGTTTGTGTGTTTGTGTGTGCGTGTGTGCGTGTATGCGTGCGTGCGTGCGTGTGTGGACCCGTTAATATTGTCTCTATTATTAATCACCAAATTAGTTTACTCTTGCTCACCTCGCGTACTCCGTGGATTATCACAGAATAATAGATACTAACATGAATATTATTCATCCTCCACGGACATATATTGTACAATAATATCTCTACAAGGTACGATTATAGCTTTTGCCAATATTCAATATAAAGAGGATCGATAAACAAAACTATTTATTTAGGATAGCAGAGATTCTGCGCGCTGGGCCCGTATTTACGCAGACTTGCTTCATTTCGTATAAACATCTGCTAGTCTAAAAGAAACAATACTTTAATCTAAACTTTACTGTACTTACCTTGATACTAAATCAGATCATGAGAGAGGAGATCTGAGGACACTAAATACTTGCAATACAGATAATAAATAATTAATCACATTGATTAACTAAAATTGAAACTATCTTTAATATAAAAGTAGTCACATATATGAAATTAACAAGATAGCGGCTGTAACTCAAAATTATCAAAAGAATAATGTAAAGTTAACATAATTAATAACAACCCTCTCCAAATATAATAATTATAATCATTTGTCTCATACTTAAACAACTGAACTGCAAACATTCATACGAAAACAATACTAAACTCTTTTAAGTTTCTTCTAAACAGCCTTAATAAAAACATATACCAAATCTTGAAGTAATGGTCACATCGCCACAACTAAAGAGTCCTAATTTTGGAGGAAGTATCTTCTATACTCTAGGAAGACTACTGGCCTATACGAAGCCAGTACGCCTACTGCTTGACGTTCCATGTCACTGCGGACAGAACCCTTCTTTCGCGCAATGCGTGCGCGCGAGAGGAGTGGGAGAAGGTGTGAATTCGAAAAGGAGTAGACACTATAGGAGAAAGGGATTGGGAAAGCACAGACAAAACAACGCTCACAACTGACGACACGGCAACACAAAGTTAAAAAAATTACTCATGCACGGTTCAACCCATTGATGCTTTTTAGCATATTCTGAATTGCTTCTTTGTCTGGTTTCTCGTCAAACATTTGTGCAGCAACGGAGGTATTTGCAATAGTTAATCTACTTCAGATTTAGTCTCTGGGCTTTAGATGCACTCAAAACACCCTCCACTAACTTCAAAATTATGCAATTCCTATGTGGAGGGTGTTTACTTATGATTGCTATTAGTTAAACAGATACTTTCTCTAACCTCGTCTGGGCAGGTCTATGTGTTTATTCTCTTAAGTTGTCCTGTGCTCTCACTGAAGTTGACTCATGAATCTGATAACTGGAACCTACCAAGTCAATCACTATGCACTAATTTAATGCGATAGATAGACAGCAGCGGTGACAAAAATAATGTCTCTCACTCTTGAATAAGAAACTGAATTATCCTGGGAAACAGAGATTAATTGACACTTTGGGTGGGGATGATAAAAGTGTTATTGCATGCTTCCACGTGGCTGGATCCATCCGTCCATCCATACATAATAATTATGCCCGGGGGCAAGCCTTTCACTGCAATCATAGCATTTTCATGCTATGCTTTGCAGGTTTACTAAGGAATTATAGGTGTGCTAACTTCCCGTTGCTTTCCACATTGGTGAAGGATGATGATGATAAAGATAAGGGTGATGATGATAGCCGAATGATTTTCGAAAACCGTTGGTCTCTAAGCTTCCTGACATTTGTCTTACAGGTGAGGAAAATCCCAAAATAAAAAAAAACCTTACCCAGGAGCCTGTCCCGAACGGGAATCGAACCCGGTCCCGTTGCGTGACAAGGCAGCATGCGATATCGAGACCACAGCGGTGGACACTTGGCTGGTTGGATACCCATAACTTAACAACTGAGGACGGCATTAAATTATGTCCGCTCTGCAAGAAAAGCGGAACAACTGGCGACATAATATGTCATTTTGCAATGTTACAGAACTACTTAGATTACAGTTACTGCCAGAGAGATTTCTCAGGTCGATGGTTGTAGAATGGCGTTTTGGGATATATTAGAGGCGGTCGAGCGGGAAGAAAAAACAGGGGAATTTTTGAATGCAGTAAGAAAATTGTCAGAGGACAAAATTGGAGCTTCGAGAAAGAACTTATAGCAATCCATCCATCCATAGTAGTTCTTCCCGAGGACAGATCTTTCACTGCATTCATAGCATTTTCATGCTATGATTTGCAGCTTTACAAGGGAAATATAGGTGTGGTAACTTCCCGTTGCTTTCCACGCCAGTGAAGTATAATGATAAGGATGATGATGATGGCCGGATGATTCTCGGGGACTTTTGGGGCCTAAGCTTCTAACATTCGTTTCATAGGTGAGGAAAAACCCCGACAAAAACTTAACCAGGAGACTGTCCCGACCAGGAATCGAACCAAGACCCGCTGCCTGTCAAAGCTGCACCTTGAGACCAGAACAGTGGACAGATACAATATATATATATATATATATATATATATATAAATCAGACCATTACTTGAACTTCTGAGGAAATGCACTGAGTTTACGCACTCAGTTTTTCTACGTGACGGACTTTTATAAGTTTCTAAGATTAAAAGCTGTGTCAAATTATAATTTCTGATACGTGGCTAATAGCTGTGGTTAATAGAAATCTATATCCATACATCCTCACGTGAAATAAGGGTTCTCCCTACCTGGAGATTCATAAACGAGCTAAATTGGATACGCTTATTTCCTTACATATATCAGCTAGTGGCATGTGGTCAGCACATCCTCTCAAACATCTAGTGTATAACTTGGTAGGCAAAGGCCGATTAAAATTGTGTGCAGAAGCTCTAGTTTAGAATAGAAGATCTTTTACGACCCCGAAAGTTTTAAGATACAGGACCCACGGTTCGAATTCACTCTGGCAGAACTTATCCCTTGGATTTTAACATTCTAAAAATCCACCGACCGCCCGAGTACGAATTGCCGACCCTCGGGAACCAGAAGCAAAGAACTAAAATTCTAGCCCAACAAGGCCGTTACTTAATAGCTGTAACTATTATTATTTCCTCGCTTTTACCAGTAAAGATATATATAGCACAGTGAAGAATATTCGTAACAAGTACCGGATGCAGAAAATTAACTTGAATCATTTTGTAAACCTAATTTTTTCAATCAAGTTGAATTTACAGAGATTGGGTATTAATGAAGCCAGTAAGAAGTAAGGAAGAAATAATCGATGGATAGAAGAGTTGAATAAAGTTGAGTCTGTAACGATAAATTACAATAGATAATGACATCAGTTACTCTTTGCATGAATTTAATTTCAAATAAAGAATATCTTAATATTGGTGTTCAGTATCATAGAGAAGTTACGCCATTAAAAGGTAAAATTGATTCTTGGCTTAATAAGGTTTTAATATGACCACTATCACTAATACAACTATAATTACTACCACTACTACCGCTACTACTTCTACTAATAATACTATTACTACTATCGCCATCTCTAATATTGTTGATACTAATATGATTACTGCTAGCAATTACTACTACAACTACAATTACTATTACTACTACTACTACTACTATTACTACTAATAATAATAATAATACTGATATTATTTCCACTATTATTACTACTATCGCCATCACTACTAATACCAGTATCAATACTACTACCGCAATCACTAGTACTACTACCACCACTACTACTCCCACCACCAATACTACTACTACCAAAACTATTACTACCACTACCAACACTACCACCACCGCTACTACTAGTACTAGTACCACCACTACCAAAAACACTAATACTACCACTAACCACCACCACTGCTGCTGTTATACTAATACCACCACTATTACTACAACTGTTACTGTCACTACTATTATTACTACTAAACTACCAATACCACTACTACTACTAATACTACTACGTCCAAAACTCTTACCACCACATCTATCATCACCACAACAACTACTGCTAACAGTTCTTCTACTATCAACACTAGTATTACGACAACCACTATTCCTACAACCACCACAACTACTATTATTAGAAATTCTTCTATTACCACTACTACTACCACCACCAAAACTACTACTACCACCAAGAATTGTAGACCTATCACTACAACTACTACCACCACTACTACTACTACTACCACAAGGACTACTACTAACAATTCTACTTCTATCACCAGTACAACCTCCACAAATAGTACTACTACCACATATTCTACCACAACTGTTACTATCACCACCAACACTAATACTACCACCACCATCTCCTCTATTACTAATACTACTACCACCATAAATACCACTACAACCATAAATACCACTGTCACTTCTAACACTACTGCTACTAACTACTACTACTACTACTTAACACCATCATTAGTACAACCACTACTACTAACATCACTAATACTAACAACACTACTACAAATACCGCTACTACTACCACAACCACCACCACTACCACTACCACTAACACTATCAAAATTATTACTACTATTAAAAATACTACTATTATTACCACTAACACAAATACATCAACACTACCAGCGCTACTATTATTACTACTAGTATCACTACTACTACTACCACAACCACAAATACTACCACTACTACTATTACCACCACTACTACGACCATTGCTAATACAACCACTACTAATTTTACTATCACTAATACTACCAATGCAAACACGACAATTACCATTATTACTACTTCCACTATTACTGCCACTACTACATCTACTACCAATACTACTACAACTACTATTTCTACTACTACTACTACTACCAACACTACTACTAGCTCTGCTACTATTACTACCACCACATCTACCACTACCAACACAACTACTATTACTAATACTATCGCCACTACTACTAGCATTAATAATACTACCACTTCAATATTACTACCACCAATACAACTACCAGCACCACTACTACTACTACTACTACTACATTTATTTTTGTTACTATTCCCACTGCTACTACTACTACTACTACTACCACTATTATCCACCAGTACTACTACTATAGTACCATTAATACTACTACTACTACCAATACCTATACTAATACCACCATCACTAACACTACTAATATTACTACTACCACCATAACTACTACTACTACCACTATTACTATCACTAACACATCTACAACTTTCACCACCAGCAACCCTACGAATACTACTACTACTATTACTACTACTGCTAATACTACTACTGCTATTACTCATAATAGTACTACTACTACTGCTTCTACTATTACTACGGCCACTACTACTGCTACTACTACTACAACATCTATATCTACCACTACTAATTTTACTGCCACTACCACAACTACTACTACTATTACTTACACTACTACAATCGCCACTAATACTACTACCACTAGTACAATCACTACCACCACTACTACTAATATTTTACTGCCAAAACCCCACTACTGCTATTAGTACTACCACCATAAGTACCAATACTATTCCTAATACTATTACTGCAATTATCACCATACCTACTGCTATTACTACTACCACTAATACTAATATTATTATTTGTACCAGTACTAATAATACTATCACTAGTACAACTACTACTACCACCACCACCACTACTATTACTACTACCACGACTACTACTATTACTACTACCACGACTACTACTACTACTACTACTACTACTACCACAACTATTACCACTGTTAGTACCACCACCACTACTATTATTACTACCAACACTAATTCCACTACCACCACCATTACTACTACTATTGCTACTTCAACCACCACTACTACTACTACCAATATTAATACTACCACCATCACTTCTATTATTTTAATACCACTACGACTACTACCATTATTACTACTACCACCACTACTACTACTAATATTATTATTACTGCCACTGTTAATGCTACTATGACTACTATTATCATTATCACTAATTCTACCACTATCATTACTACTACCACTACAACTAATACTACCTCTACTACAACACCACAATCAATATTACTACCACAGCTAGTATTACTATCACTACCACCACCACCACTATCATCTCTACTTCTACCACCATCACCACCACCACCACCACTACCACTAACACCACCACCACCACCACCACCACACCACTACCATCGCCACCACTACCATTACCACCACGACCACTTCTATCACCACCACAATTATCACAACTACGACTGCCACCTATACCACTACCACCACCCTCATCGCCACTACCACTACCAACACCACTACCTCTACCACTACCGCCACCATCACCACTGCCACCTCTAACACTACCACAAGTACCACTACCACCACCCATCACTTCCACCACAACCACTTCCACCACCAGAACTACCATCAACAGAACTACCACCAGCAGAACTACCACCAGCAGAACTACCACCTCTACCCCTACCACTAGCACCACCATCTCCAGTACTACCTCTACCACGACCACCACCACTACCACAACCACCACCACCATCACTTCAGCACCGCCGCTACGAGAACCGCCAACCACTACCACAACCGCCACCAACTCTACCACTACCACCATCGCTACTAACTCTATCACTACCATCGTTACCTCCACCACCACCATCACTACCACCACCACCACTAACACTATCAACACCACCACCAACTCTACCACTAACACCACCACTTCCACCACCACCACATCCATTACCATCGCCACCACTACCAATACCACCACTACAACGATCACCACAACCACTATCACGACCACCACTATCGCCATCACCACCACCACTCTCGACATCACCACCACCACTATCTCCACCACAACTACACCTCTACTACTACCACCACCATCACCACCATCCCGCCACTATCACTACCACCACCACTAACTCTACCACTACCACCGCCTCCACCACCACCACATCTAACACTGTCACCACTACCACCACCACTACCATCACCACCACCATTTCCATCGCAACCACTTCCACCACCAGAACTACCACCTCCACCCCTACCACTAGTACCATCATCTCTAGTACCACCATTTGTAGTACCACCTCTATCACCACCACCATCGTATACACCACCACTACGAGCACCACCACCACAACCGCCACCAACTCGTCTACTACCACCATCGTTACCAACTCGTCTACTACCACCATCGTTACCAACTCGTCAACTACCACCATCGTTTACCAATTCTATCACTACCACCATTACCTCCATCACCACCACCACCGTCAATACCACCACCACTACCACTGTCACTACTACTACCACCACTGCCACTATCACCACCATCACTACAACCACCACTATCACTACCACTATCATCACTACCACCACCAATAGCATTGTTAAATGTATGTACAATACGTAGGTGAACAGTTCCAGCACCTGCTTCATTCAAGTTGGCAACTACGTGAATTTGTAAAGTATTTACGAATACATGAGGGGTTGTATCACCGCGATCCTACGCTGTGCGTTCCCCGCCGCCAGTGCGTCAGCAGTATATAGTGAAATCCTCGAGTCTGCTATCCAGTGCTATACTGATCGCACGGTACATTACTGTATTCATATTTTGTCACAATTATGTAAAATATTATACTTTCACAAAATTAAATATCTCACAATTAAGCACTTTTACCCTATGTACTGCATTTGAATGACTAATTGTCATCTTAAAGGGACTTTATAGTTCGAATTAGAATAAGAACAATACATTTTAAAAACTAACTAACTCGCTGGTACTATACCCGGAGGTTTAAAACCGCGCGAACATACGTTCTCGATACATCCTAACCTTAGTACCGTTTTTCAATCATTCTCATTGTAATTCTCTCCCTGAAATCATGCTTAATGTTATTCTTTGCGCGATAATGCATATTGTACTTACAGAAATGGCGACCTTGATTGAAAGTTCAACTTCTATATTCCAGGGTTTCCAACGTAAATAACTATTCTGAAATATACTAAACCACGTCGGGGAAGTAAAACCACTGCGCTCTATGTATACTACGTACAATGAATGTACAAAAGTATATCCAAAAGGTAGTGTTAATATACATTATACGAAACAAATCCCTGCATCTAAAGTCAACTGCACTTTATTGAAAACAATATAAATCAACAAATACGTACTTGCTGCCTTTTTGTAACTGACTTATGTCACGGTCTGCTAATAAACACCTAATAAACATTGGTCACAGTGTTGACGCTTGTCATTTGTTTATAATCAACGCAAATATTTCCAACAAAATGTTATTTAGAAAACACCACCATTCAACAAATTAGGTACAACGCCTGTCCGTGATGTATTTTACACAATAATGGAGATTAAAAACCTGGCTATCGATCGGTTTTTAAACATTTTCCTCGCTTCTGTAAAAAACACTCCCCAACCTTGCATTATAATATACTATTATACCACACAATTTTTGGCTACCTAGTGGACTATTTCTCTCTGATTTACCTATATGATGTTTTCGACCCCCATTCATAGCATATGTTCTGCCCATACAGTCTGCGATAAGTAACTTCTCCTATTATATCTGATTTACCATAAAGAACATCTAGCTTCCTGATGTCTAGTTTCTCCGTTCACTTGTCTGTTTGCCTCTCTTCGGTCCAGAAATTTTCCTAAGTATTTTGTCTGAAATACTCGGAACTCAAGTACTCGGTTCTTTACTTGCCTGAAAATCTTTGAATCTGACCCCACGGCATATAGTCCGTCCCGGAAGACTTGTCCCTTGGATTTTCTCATCCTAAAAATCCATCGTCCTCGACCGGGTTCGAATCCGCAATGTGATGTGGGGCGTATAAAAAGTACATGCAAAGAAGTTATATTAAGTTGAAGATATATACCCATAAATAAATAAATAAACATATATAATATATATTATTATTTGCGAGAGGAGCTGTACCTTGGATATCTGACAAACATAAACTATATGAATTATAATTCATATGAAACTGCTTTGTTTATACTGTGAATTGTCCTGGTGGCCTAGTGGTGTCTGGTTCCGATGTTGATGGATTATTTTTTGGGCGTAAAAGTCTAAAGAAGTATTTTGTACGGGATGAAGTAAAGTTGCGTGTCTCTTATCACATATTTTTTTCACGTAAATTAATCTCAATCTAGTGAAGGGAGACTTGTAAGCAAAGTAGATCGTCCCATTCGCGCCCAGATTTGAATTCCGATGCTACTGGCCAGAACAATTAAAGTTCGTGATTTCATAATATACTAACAGTAATAATTACCTGTGAGTTAAATTTTCTTCTTCTTCTTCGGCTTTCCCCCACTTATAGGTTTGCCGTCTTCAGTTTCCATTTATCTCTATCATTCTAATCTCCCTCTTCCAAATTCCTATCATCCATTATAGTTCTGACGTAGGTTTTCCATTTCCATCTTGGTCTGCCACGTTTATTTCTTCCAGGGGGTGACCATTGGTATATATTTTTTGGCCATCTTTCATTTTCCATTCTTTGTACATGGCCATACCATTTAAGCGTTTGATTTTCAATCCTCTTAACAACAGATGTGGTGACATTCATTTCTCTCCAAAGGAATTCATTTCTTATTTTATCCTGTCTTGTTTTTTGGAGGCTTCTTCTAAAATAATCAAATTCAACTGTTCTAATTTTATTCTTTTGTAATTCCGTCAAAGACCAAGTTTCACTTCCATATGACAAAATATTCTGTATTATGCTCTTATAAATTTTCATTTTAGTTTCCTTTGTAATATTTTTATTCCAAATTATTCCATGTAATGTCTTAGTTGCATTTTTTGCCATTGCAATTTTAGTCTGTACATCTCTCTCACAGGTACCTAAACTTGTAATTATTGACCCAAGATATTTAAAAAATTCACACTTTTTTATTTTCCCTGTTTCAAGTATGAGGTCATCCACATCCTTTCCCAAACACATATATTCTGTTTTCTGTAAATTTATATTCAGTCCCCATTTTTTATATTCTTCCATTAGTTTATTTATCATATATTTCATATCATCTTCATCCCCTGCAAAAATTATTTGATCATCTGCAAACAACAATGAATGCAGTACTTTTCCTCCTATAGGAATACCCATTTCAGAACATTTTTTATACCACAAGTTAAGAGCCTGGTCTAAATAAATGTTAAAAAGAATTGGTGATAAACTGCATCCCTGCTTAAGGCCTTTATTCACTGTGAATTCCTCTGTTAAATTATTCTGTATTTTTACTTTAGCTTTTGTATTACTATAGATCCTCCTAACAATATTAATCCATTTATCACAGATATTCATATTTCTCATTGCCGTCCATAACAATTGTCGAGGTACACTATCATATGCCATCTCTAAATCAATAAAGGTCATATGTAGTTCTTTATTTTTTGCTAGGATTTTCTCTTGTAATTGTCTAATACAGAAAATATTATCAATACATGATCTTCCACTCCGGAATCCACATTGTTCTTCTCTTAAGTTATCTTTTATCTCCTTAAGTTTAAAATTTATAATTTTACTAAAAATCCTAGCTGTTGAAGGTAAAACGCTTATACCTCTATAATTGGAACACAGTTTTTTATCACCTTTTTTAAAAATAGGAGTAATATACGATAAATTCCAGTCTTCTGGGATATCGTCTCCAATTTCAATTTTATTAAAAAGTTTTGTTAAAAATATTACTAAAATATCTCCTCCATGTTTTAGGAGTTCCGTCTGAATATTTCCTGGTCCTGGTGCTCTCCCATTTTTGCCTCTTTCAAAGCTCTTTTTACTTCATCTTCTGTTATCTCTGGAGTGTCAAATTTATATTCTACATCTGTATCTTGAAGTTGAAACTCATTTCTATTTTCTTGAAGTAAACCTTTATAATGTTGCATCCATTCTGATGGTCTTATCAACTGAATATTTATCTTCTTTCTTTCTGATTTCCTGATATTTTGTAATGTTTTCCAAGCTTCTTTGGATCTAGCATATCCAATCGAATGATCTATATTCGAGCATATATTATCCCAGTACTCATTTTTTGTTCTTCTCACTTCCACCTTTGTTTTATGTTTTAAAGTGATATATTCATTTCGAGATGTTGTTGAGTGATCTGATAACCATTTCATCCGTGCTTTCTTTTTTTCTTCTACTATTTTTTTAATATCGTGATTAAACCATTCATTATTTCTTTTTAGTTCTCGATTTTTTTAAACCAAGTGCTTCTAAAGCTGCTGAATGTATACTTTCCTTTAGTTGATCATACATTTCCACTGCAGATTTATTTACATTTAAATTAAGTTTTTGCTTTAATCTTGATCGAAAAATATATTTTATACTCTCATCATAGAGTAAACTTACTTTATATCTTTGTTCATTCAAATGGGTTGTATTTGTTCTGTCTTCCGTTACTTCAATATTTTGTTTTCTCTTACTTGTTAATATGAATTTTCCCAAAAGCATATAATGATCACTTCCGCAATCTGGTTTTCTAAACACTCTAACATCTTTCACTATCATATCACGTTTTTGTTTCACAATTATATAATCAATTATTGATTTGAGACTTTTTGTTGGCTGTTGCCATGTGTATTTATGTATTTCCCGATATTGGAAGAAAGTATTCATTATCATATAGCCATGTTGTTTACATAAACTTACCAATCTATCTCCATTGTCATTTTCCACTTTTTCCCCAAGTGGTCCAATCACTTCATCTTTCATTCCACTTCCTACTCGACTATTAAATCTCCTGTTATTATTATTTCTTGGTGTTTTTTTTATTTTGTCCAAAATTTCTGACAGTTTGTCAAAATATTCATTTTTCTCTATGATTGTTGCATCCTCATTTATGGCATATACTCCTATTATTATAAGCTCCATCCCAAAAAGTTTGAGATTTAATTTAATAATTCTTTCATCAATTTCTCCACAAGACACTATATTTTTTACCAACTTATTTTTTATCAAAATGGATATACTTCTTTTTGCTCTACTAGTTCTTGGTACTCCACTCCAGATATATGTATAATTTTCTAATTTTTCCTGTCCTTTTCCCTTTCTTTTTTGTTTCTGAGAGCACAATAATATCTGCATTCATTACTGTAATCTCATCTAATACTTCTTGTTCTTTAGTATTCAAGCCTTGAACATTCCATGTGCCGATAGCAAAGGTCCGTTTTCGTAGCTTAAGTCTGTCATATTTAAATCCATCCGGCTGACATATTTTACTGAAGTACGTAGCGTTACACTTTTTTTCGAAGGCCAGGTTGCCAGCCTGACGCCTAACCCCCAGACATGGAGGACCTGGTTTTTTTTTAGGGTTTGCTCCCTTAGCCGACAGGTCTAATTTTTAAGGCGCTGATAACTCGCCTTTCGTCCCATCCTGTTAGCTACAGTCTATTACGACTGCAGTCAGAGAGCACGACGAGAACGTAGGATTAGGACTTGCTGGCAGAGCTGCTAAAAAAGTCGCAGTGGCATTTCTCGAGATTTATTAAGGTATACATAGTCGACATCTGTACCCTTCTCGAGGCCGTTCCAACCATTTGCTTAAGTAACTATATTTACATTAGACATTTAATATGCATTCAATAACATATTTTTTCTACTTATTTATCTTTCTTTTTTGGGCACCGGCAGCGGCGTCTTGGTAATTTGACTAGTTATCATCAGCTCTCTGGTTCCAATATTCACCAGTTTAAATGTGGCTGAAGGAGTCAAATAATGTTACAGGAATTTTAAATTATTATCACGAGTTATTTTGGAACGTACTAAATACGTGGGTACCGTGTACGCGTATCCGGCATATAATAGAACCTCAAACTTAAAAAATAAAATTGCGCGAAATAATTTGAGTCTCTTCTGCAAATATTTAATTTGCTGTGCTTATTGCTCCCAGCTATTAAAACAAGCGTCGTTTTATATAGATAATAACATAGCACTGATAGAAGAGTTTTGATTTTTACATCTATACTTTTCCTTACTATACATAGTTCCTGTTTCATTCGAAAGAATTTTTATGGATACCGGCCAAACTTTTTCCAAAACCCCAAAATTGAAAAAATATACGTGTACCGTTTTTTCCATAGAACGGTTATCTTTCTCTACAGCAAAGCAGGGTTCTATTGACCTATTAATATATCTTCTATCTGCCGTTAAAAAAGTGATTACGTTCATTAACGAGCATTAGGCTTTTTTTTTAACACCTTTCTGGCTTGCTTATTTGTCTGGTTTTCCTCGTCAAAAGTTTGGTCCAGCAAGGAGGGATTGACTAGAGTTTTACTCTACTTCAGATTTAGTCTTTGTGGTCTTAGATGTACACAAACTCCCCTCCACCAACTGGCAAAGGTTATGCAATTCCCTATGGGAGGGTGTTTGTTTTGTGTTAATTATGATTGCTATAAGAATAAAAAGATACTTTCTCTAAAATTCGTTCTGGGGTAGGTATATGTGTTTATTCGCTTAAGGTGTCCTGTTGCTGGTCATTGAAGTTGACTCTTGAATCTGACAACTGAATCTTGTAAAGTCAAGTCACTATGTACTAATTTAAGGCGATATGTAAAAATTAGCGGTTGCAAAAATAATATCTCTCAATCTTGAAATAGAAATTATAATATCCTGGGAACAGAGATACATTGACACATTGGGTGTGGATGGTACAAGTCATATTGCATGGTTCCACTTGGCACACATTGGGTGTGGATGGTACAAGTCATATTGCATGGTTCCACTTGGCTGGTTGTATTCACATAATTTACAAGCGAGGACGGCATTAAATTATGTCCGCTTTGCATTGAGCGGAAAAACTGGCAACATATGTAATTTTGCAAAGTAACAGAATTACTTAGATTCGTGTTACTACCAGAGAAATTTTGAAGTTAATGGTTGTAGATTGGCATTTTGGGATTTATTAGGGGTGGTCGAGCGCGAAGAAAGGCAGGGAATTTTTTTTATGCAGTGAGAAAATTGAGAGAGAGCAAAGTTGGAGCTCAGAGAAAGAACATCTAGCAATCCATCCATCCATAGTAGTTCTTCCCGAGGGCAGGTCTTTCACTGCAATCATAGAATTTTCATTTTATGCTTGCAGGTTTACTACGGAATTATAGCTGTATAGCTTCTCGTTGCTTTCCACACCGGTGAAGGATGATGGTTATAATGATAAGGATGATGTTGATGGCTGAATGATTTTCGGGAACCGTTGGGTTATAAGCTTCCTGACATTTGTCTTACAGGCGAGGAAAATCCCCAAAGGAAACCTCACCCAGGAGCCTGTCCCGATAGGGAATCAAACCCGGCCCCGCTGCGTGACAAGGCAGGACGCCACATTGAGACCGTAGCAGTGGACAAATACAATATAACTTATATGTGTGTGTGTGTGTGTGTGTGTGTGTGTGTGTTAACTCTCTAGCACCCTCAATTTATGTTTTGTCGGAACCAAACTCTTGACAAATAGCAATGAATTTAAACCGTCAAAATCAGACCATTCCTTGGACTTCTGAGGAAATGCACTCAGTTTTTCCTGCGTGACGGACTTTTATAAGTTTTAGATTAACACGTGTGTAAATCATAATGATTACCGATACGTAGCAGATAGATTTAGTTAATAGAATTCTATATTCATATTTCCTCACTGGGTGAAGGGTGCTCGCTACCCGGAGGTTCATAACTAGAGCGAGGATTTTTATGAAATTTCATGTTTTAAACTATTGGTCAGAGAGCGCTGAGACAAAGTATCTTTACATTTTATGAAATGTAGAATCAAATAAGACCTTCATATTTTTCATATTTCATAATATTTTGGCGAAATGTTCATATTTCTGTAAAAATTTATTATTCCTTCATATTTTTCAAGTCTCAATTTTTTTAAATAAAATTTCTACTAATTCGTTAGAAACATTTTTGGAGTGACTGTAGTTTTGACATTTTTTGACAATGTAATATTAATATGGTAGACAGTGAAAATTCCTAAGTATCCCATCTGGAACAAAATAAATAGATTTGATAAAAGAAAATAATTGAAAAAAGTGAGATGAAATGACCAAGTGGAGGATTTTGTCCAAAACTACAGAAAAAGAACAGGGATTTCCTAATCTGTGACAAGAACATGAATAAGTAGAATAACAATGTTAGAATAATAACCACCCACTCTTTTTTCTCAGGTAGAAACCTATTTCTTTTGCTACCTAAGGACAGTCCTTATTTTATGAATGGATTACAGTATTTAAATGTAGGTATGACTGCTGCTGCTAAACTTGAAGCTGTGCTGTGTAATAAGGTCTTGCTCCACAGTTAATGAAATTTGTAAAGTTCTTGTAGGTAAGGCCAATATTATTCTCACATCAAACTATCATATATGTAGTGCAGTACATGATTGCTCCCATAACGTCATATAATGTGGAGCATACTTTTTGATTGTACAAAATAATTCTGACAGGCGTTAAAAAATATATAAAAAGTTCCTAACTGTGTATTACGAACAAATTTAATGGAAAAACTAATGTTAAAATAATCCCACTAGATTTCACTATGTTCATACGTGTAATGTATAGAATTAAAAATAATTGTAATTGCAAAGAAAGTTTTGAAATACTCCCTAGAATTATTTGTGGATTAATTTATTTTAACATCTTGTTTCTCCAAATATGACATATAGTACTTGGTCTACTGCGATGGGCAGGACATGTGGCACGAATGGGGGAATGAAAGACGTGCATGGAAGCTTCTTGTAGGAAAACCAGAGGGAAAACGCCCAGATGGTAGACCAAGAATGAAGTGGGAGAATAACATTAACCATGATTTGAGGGAAAAATTATACAGGGGATGATTGGAAAACATTGGCTCAGGATAGGGATGTATGGGGAGCTTATGTCCGTGCGGCCATGAACCTACGAGTTCGATTGTGTCAGTAAGTTAGTTAGTTAGGACTTGGTCTACGTGTGTTCTGATTCATCCAATTTAATGTTATTGTAATATTTATATATATTGGAATTCATTAACTTTATGCAAAGTAAATAGAAGTCATTCAAACTGTACCTACTCTAAATTTTGTCAGTGGTATATTCGATGGAAGGAAGTTACAACGGTTACTATGTTTTGTTTTTTTTTATTTATGTTTGGATTTCGTAATTAAATATCATTAGATAAATTAATTGATCGCGTTTTATATAAACCCAGTATTCATTTATTGAAATAAAGTGTCAAACTACAGGCTTGGGAGGCCCTTGTGGGTAGATGGATGTTGAGACTTCCACATTTCTAGACAATCTCCAAGGGATGTCCACTGGGTTCTCAGTCCTGCGTGACGGCCCCTTTGCCCCAGAACATGCGTCTGGTACTCATTTAAATTAAGAGCTGAGTAGACTCTAGGGCTATGATGCTGCCAGAAGGTTTGGTCCAGCTAAAAATCTGACCCCTTTGAGACTCAAACCCACGTCCTTCCGGCTTGTTAGCGTGATTCCTCACACAATATACTTCAATTTGAGCCATTAAAATTGCTTCAAATCACGAACATGATATTTTATTGATAAGAATCAATAAAACCTCATAATGTTAACAATTCCAAAATTAATTATATTAAATGATATTTTATATTGAGTCAGAAGTAATGAAAAATTAATTAAAATGGAAATACAGTGAAACTCTTGATTTCTTGAGGTACAGAAAGGTCTCCTTGTCTCATTTGTGTGCTTATATATATATATATATATCCATAAATTATACAGGACGTGTGTAAATAAATATGTGTAAAAAGTAGAAAAAAAATAGTAGCTTCATAATATTTTTGTGTCCTAATTTTCATAATTTTCATATTTTGCTATTATGATTTCATATTTTGGTATAATTTTCTTCATATAATTCCTCGCTCTATTCATAACCGAGCTAATTTAGATACGCTTATTTCCTTGCAGATATCAGCTACTGGCATGTGGTTAGCACATCCTCTCAAAAATCGTGTAGACTAGTAAGGTATAACTTGGTAGACAAAGACCGATTAAAATTGTGTGCAGAAAATATAATTTAGACTAGAGGATCTTTTAAGACGCCGAAAGTTTTGAGACACCGGACCCACTGTTCTAATTCACTCTCGGAGAACTTATCCCTTGGATTTTAACATCCTAAAAAATCCACCGACCGCCCGAGTTTGAATTTCCGACTCTCGAGACCAGAAGCAAAGAATAAAACTTTAGCCCAAAAAAGGCCGTTAGATAATAGCTGTAACTATTATTTTTTGCTCATTTTATACCAGAATATTCGTAACAAGTACCGGATTCTAGAATTTAACTTAAATTATTTTGTAAACCTAATTTTTTCATTCGAGTTCAATTTCCAGAGGTTGCGTATTAAGGAAACCAGTAAGAAGTAAGAAAAGAATAATCGATGGATGGAAGAATTGAATGAAGATGAGTCTGTAACAATGAATTATAATACATAATGACCTCAATTATTCTTTGCAAGGAATACAATTACAAATGAAATATCTGAATTTTGACGTTCAGTATGATAGAGAAGATATGTCACTAAAAACGTAAAATTGATTCTTGGCTTATATTATGCATTTTTAATTAAAATTACTAATAGTTGTACATGCCCCCACAGAAGATAAAGATGACAAGATCAAGGATGAGTTCTATGACGAATTAGAATGCTTATTTGATAGCCTTTCACGATATCATATGAAAATTGTCTTAGGAGATTTTAATGCAAAAGTGGGGCGGGAAGATATATTCAAACCAACAATAGGCAAATTCAGTCTTCATGAAGATAGTAACGACAACGGGGTTAGATTAGTCACATTTGCCACATCAAAGAATCTGATTGTTAAGAGCACAACATTTCAGCATAAGGATATTCATAAATACACCTGGACGTCCCCAGATGGAGAAACTCGGAACCAGATAGATCATGTATTAGTGGATAAACGCTGGCACACTAGCATCATCGATGTTAAATCAGTTAGAGGGACAGACTGCAATTCGGATCATCATCTGGTTAGAGTGAAAATCAGACAACGGCTATCGCTTATGAGAGGAACAAACGCTAAAGATGATTCCGTAAAATATGAATTAAAAAACTTGAAAAATGATGAAATGCGGCAAGAATACCAAATCAAAATTGCTAATAGATTTGAAGTACTGGAATTTCAGATGACAATGTGGCAAACGAAGAAGAAACTGATATAAATAAAGAATGGGAGGCTATAAGAGATACTATTAAATTGTCAGCATCGGAAAGCATTGGTTGTTTAAAAAAGAGGCAAAACAAGAAATGGTTTGATGAGGAATGTGCCGACATCGTAAAGAAAAAGAAAGCTAGCAAAAATGAAATGGTTACACGAGCAAAATGAGGTAAATTTAGAGCAATTGGGTAGTGTTAGACAGGAAACCACCAAGTTACTAAAGAGTAAGAAGAGGGAATATTTGAGAGAGAAGATTAATGATCTTGAAATGAATGCAAAAAATAGGAACATTAGAGAATTATATCAGGGAATTAGTATAGAGAAGAAAGGGTTCAGGCTAGAACAAACATAATTCGGAATGAAAATGGGGATATGATTGCAGATTCCAAGAGTATATTAAATAGATGGAAAAGTTATTTTAATCAGCTATTAAATGTACATACAGAACAGGACATTGAGGAGGATAAGTTACAGACAGCAGAAATGCTAGTCGCAGAGCCAAGTGCATTAGAGGTTGAAATGGCAATTGAAAAATTGAAGATGTATAAAGCATCAGGTTCAGATGAGATCCCAGCAGAACTGATAAAATCAGGGGGAGAAAAATTGATGGACAAGATACGCTGGTTGCTTACTATGATTTGGGAAAAAGAAGCTCTTCCAGATGAATGGAAGGAATCAATTATCGTACCAATTTATAAGAAAGGAGATAAAACTGATTGCAACAACTATAGGGGCATCTCATTACTTTCAACTTCGTACAAAATTCTAACAAATATATTAGTAAGCAGACTTACTCCCTATATTGATGACATTCTAGGAGATCATCAATGTGCATTTAGAAGAAACAGGTCTACAACAGATCAGATTTTTAGTATAAGACAGATTTTAGAAAAGAAATGGGAATATAATGGTACTGTACATCAACTATATGTAGACTTCAAAAAAGCATATGATTCAATTAAGAGGGAGAAGTTATATAGTATCCTGCTGGAGTTCGGAATTCCTAAAAGTTAGTTAGACTTATACGAATGTGTCTAAATGGCTCAACGAGTAGGGTGCGTGTAGGCAAACAGTTTTCAGACACTTTTGAAATCCAGAATGGGTTGAAGCAAGGAGATGCACTATCTCCTCTACTATTTAATTTTGTACTAGAGCATGCCATTAAATCTTTAGAGAATGAGGAAGGCCTACAACTGAATGGTATTAATAAGCTGTTAGTTTATGCTGATGATGTAGTACTACTGGCCGATAGCGAGGAGATACTAAAAGGCCAACACGCACACACTATTGAGTAACACTAAGAAATTAGGACTGGAAGTGAATATCAGTAAAACTAAATATATGGTCACACGTAGAAATACATTATATAATGGAAATGGACAGCTAATGACAAATGAGGAAAATTTTGAGGAATTGGCTGAATTCAAATACCTAGGAACAATAATCACAAATAGGAATGAGATGCACAAAGAAATTAAACATAGGCTCAATTCTGGAAATGCATGCTATTATGCATTGCAGAGACTCTTGATGTCCCAACTCCTTTCAAAAAAACATTAAGCTGAATATATATAAAACTATTATTCTACCAGTTATATTATATGGGTGCGAAACATGGACTCTTACTTTAAGGGAGGAGAGGAGATTACGAGTATTTGAGAATAAAGTTCTTAGGAAAATTTTTGGACCAAAGGGAGATGAACAGACAGGTGAATGGAGAAGACTACATAACAATGAACTACATGGTCTTTATAGGAAGCCAGATATAATAAGAACAGTTAAGTCCCATAGACTGCGATGGGCAGGACATGTTGCGCGTATGGGGAATGAAAGACGTGCATGGAAACTTCTTGTAGGAAAGCCAGAAGGAAAACGCCCAGTTGGTAGACCAAGAATGAGGTGGGAGAACAACATTAACTATGATTTGAGGGAACTAGATTATACAGGGAATGATTGGAAAGCATTGGCTCAGGATAGGGATGTATGGAGAGCTTATGTCCGTGCGGCCATGAACCTACGGGTTCGATAGTGCCAGTGAGTAAGTAAGTAAGTAAGTAATAGTACTACTAGTAATACTACTACTACTACTACTATTACTACCATTACAAACATAACCACTACCTCTACTATTGACTACCTACATCACTACAACCACTACTACTACTACTACCACCAATAATGCCACTAATACTACCTACACTATTACTACTACTACTACCAGTACTAGTACTATTACCACTACAATCACTAATACTACTACTACCACCATTACTACAACTACCTACACAACTAATACTACTACTTACCTACACCACTATTACTACCACTACTACTAGTACCTGCATGACTACTACAACCACTAATTCAAACATTACTACACAAATACCACTACCACCTCTGCCCTACCACCACTACTACTACCACCACTACTACTATCATCACTACTACTATCATCACTACTACTAACTACACTATTTACACTACTACCACCACCACCACTATTACTACCCAAAACTACTACTAATACGTACCGTACTACTGCTTCCACTACTAATACTACCTACACTACTACAACCACTACTTCTATTATTACCACTATTAATAACACTACTACTACTACCACCATTATTACTACTACTAATTCTACTACCACTACAACCACAAGCACTATCCCTACTATTCCTACTAACACTACTACCACAACTAACACTACTACTACCACCAACACGACAACTACTAACACTACTATATTACCATTATTACTACTATCACTACCATCATTACTACTCAAACACCACTACTACCACTTCTACTACTTCTAATACTACCACTACCACTACAATCACGATCACCACTACTACTTCTACTACTACTACTACTACTACTACTACTAGTACCACCACCTTGACTATATTACCATTAATAATAATACCACTACTTATACTACTACTACTACTACTACCACCAATACTAGTACCGCCACTACCACCACTACTACTATTACCGCTACTACATCCAGCATTACTACTACTAACACCACTACTAATACTACTACTACCACCAATAATAGTACCACCACTACCACCACTACTACTATTACCGCTACTACATCCAGCATTACTACTACTAACACCACTACTAATACTACTACTACCACCACCACTACCATTACGCCCACTACTACTTCCACCATCACTAATACAGCCACTAATACTACCACTACAACTACTACTACTACTACTACTACTACTACAAATAACAGTAGTACCACACTACTGATACCACGGAATGCTAAAATGTTCCCTTAGGGTTGATGATAAAGTTATAAAATTTGTTATAGCTCCAGATATTTTCATTATTCTTGTAAGTTTTAACACTACAACTATCACTACTTCAACTTCAATTACAACTCCCACTACTAATACTACCACCACCACCGCTACTACAACCACTACTATCATTTCTATTACCACTACTACTAACAAAGACACTATTATTACCACTATTAACACTACTACTGCGACTGCCATCACCACTAATACTAGCACTAATACCACTATTATTACTACCAGCATCAATACTACTAACAAAAATAATACTGCCACATCCATTATTACTATAACTATTACCACTTCCACTACCACCACCACTACTACTACTACCACCACCACCACTACTACTACTACTACTAACACAACTACTAAAACTAATACAACTACTACTACTATCACTAACACTACTGCTACTTCCATCATAAATGCCACATCTACTATTACCACTACTTCCATTAGTTCAACTACCGCTACTACCACCACTACAGTCATGACTACTGCTACTGCTACTACTACTGCCACCACTACTACTAGCAATGCTACTATTACTACTACCACTACCATTACTACTACCATTTCTACTATTACGATTACTACTTTCACTACCACTACTACTTCTCCTTCTCTACTTCCACTACTACAATTTCTACTGCTACTACTACTATTATTACCAGCACAATTAATACTATCACTACTACCCCCACCTACACCACAACTTCTACCAACACTAATATAACCACTACTAATACTATTACCATTACTAGTATTACTACTACTACTACTACTACTACTACTAATATTACGGCAACCACTATTACCACCACTAAAACTACTACTACAACCATCTCCATTACTAAGACTACTAATACTACTACTATCAATATTACCATTACTACTGAAAATATTACCACTACTACTAGATCACAACTACTACCACCGCTACGACTAGTATAGCTACCACCAGCAATGATAATAATTATATTACCACTACGATTACTACTACAACTACAAACAATATTACCACTACTACTACTACTACTACTACCACCACTACTCCTACTAGTACCACCACTACTACCACTACCAGTTTTACTAATACTACCACTACTACCACCACAACTACCACTAATACCACCGTTACTAATACAACCAGTACTACCACCACCACTAATACTAACACTACTACCAACACCACTATTGCTGCCACCACTACCACCTCCACCTCGACTACTACTACCACTTCTACTACCACTAACACTATCCCAAATACCACCACTGATACTACTACCACCACCACTGATACTACTACAATCATCACCACCACCACTACTACTACCACTTCTAACACTACCACCACTAATTTAACCACAACCACCACTACTACTACCACTTCTAACACTACCACCACTAATTTAACCACAACCACCACTACGATTACTACTTCTACCACTGCTACTACTTCGGCTCTCTACTATTTTTTATTACCGCGACTATTACTACCAACACAACTAGTATTACTACCACCACCGCCAATACTTCCGCTACTTCAATCACTACCACTACTACTTCTACCATCAGTGCTACCATAACAAGTACCACTACTGCTACCACCGGTATTAGTAATACCGCCAAAAACTACTATTACTGATACCAGTACCACTACCAAGAACACTACCTCTAACATTACTATTAATAATACTAACACTACTACTACTACCACCACTACTACTATCACCATTACTACTACTAATACCACTTCTACTACCAGCACCACCATAACTACTAACACTAGAACTATTACCAATACTACTACCACTATTACAACTACTACTACCACCACAACTTTACCAACACTTTTACGACTACAAATATTAGTACTACTTCTACGTCTACCACCACTACTACAAGCACTGCTAATACTACTAGTACTACTACGAGCAGTGGCGCCAACACTTTAAAAATAATGGGTTGACTCAAAGTGAAACGATTGTAGAATTGAATTAAGAAAATAAAATATAGAAATCAATAATATTAGTTAATACTGTATATTAATATTTAATTTTAGGAAGTTATATTTTGAGGTTATTTTAATTATATTATTTTTGGTCTGGACATCTTACCTCAATATTAATTTTTTTTTTTTTTATTGAGGTAAAATGTCCAGACCAAAAATAATATAATACTGTATATACCTGTTCACTTATCAAAATGTTTAAACCAAGTACGAAAGATGTAATAAATTGACGCTAGAAAATTTAGGTGATTCAGCGGTCACTTTTAATCTCTATTCAAAATGTTGCTTCAATTTAAATAACTGTGAATTAATATTGATAATCTTGTATTGATTAGGGCCTACAGAACTAATGTAACCACTACTACAGTGTAATTATTACTTACCATTAAACAGCGCGACGTCTAGCTGCGCTTCTTCCTATAAACTCGTCACAGACTTCTTCTAAATCCGAAATTTCAGCGCGGTCCTTGTGCACATGTAATATGGCCATGTGATTAAGTCTTTTGTGACATTGTTGACCGCAAAAATGTTTTTAATATTTTCAAAGCAGAAAAAGATATTTCCGCAGTGGCCGTGGAATCGGACATTGTTGGAGTGAGACGTATGAATTTCATAAATTCAGGAACAATACAAGAAATAACATTAGTTTTCAAAAATTCTACTACATCTCCGAAACTTTTAAAACTCATGTTCAGTAATGCAGCACTTTCAAAGACCATATTTCTCTGCGCTCGCAAGATTTCATCATCATCATCATAGTACATTCACGAATTTAGGCCATTTGTTGACCTGTTTCGGCCTCAAGAGAAACATCATCCAGAAGTCTTTTGAGTGGACGTCCTGGTCTTCTTCTTCCTGCAGGTTGATATCTTAACATTAGTTTGGGTATTCTGTGATCTTCCTTTCGATGAACATGTTGTATCCATCTTGACTTATAATCAGAAATTTTGTTTTCTAAAGATTCCATGTGTAATTCTTCTAAGATGTCTTCATTTTTTTGTGATCTAGTAGTGTGTATCCTGCAGTCCTCCGAAGATATCTCATTTCAGCAGATCTAAGTCTCTGTATATCCTTCTGTTTCAACGTCCATACTTCGCTACCATACAAAAGAGTTGGAAGAGCCAGTGTTTTATACACTTTCAGTCTTGAATGCTTTTGGACTAACTGTGGCTTGAAGATAGAATTTATTAACCCTAAAATTCTTTAAAATTTAGATATTTTTGCATTTACATCCTTTTCTTCTTCATATGAGATATTGCATCCTAGATATGTAAAATTATTCACCTGCTCCAAAATTTTATTGTCCAGTACAATTTTACTTCTGACAGGATCTACACCTTGAAATGCCATAATTTTTGTTTTTTTGCTCGCAAGATTTCATAGTCATAAATGTCATTCTCGAAAACACATGTAACATCGTCTGTTTTACTGATAAGGAAGTCTTCTATTCTGGTTAACAGTTCGTTTTCTTGGATGCGTCCCTTAACGGATACAATGGCAGAATCTACAACTTCGTAAAATGTACTCTCAAAAAATGTTTATGCATCGGTAAATGCATGCTGTGTATGTTGTCTGTCATCCAGGCGTTGAGGCACTTTCCTTTGCCTGGGAATCTGTGGCTCTGCTAAACTCAGTTCGCATGTTCTCCTTGTCGTTTGCTCCCAGAACGTTTCAAAGTTATTACGAATTGCATGTAGCGTCTGTAGCAAACCTTGAATGATACATGTTGCTTCATGAAAGTGAAGGTTCACACTTTGAAGTCGTGTACTTGTCGCGTCCATGGGGGTAAAAATCCTTGCCAACATGTTTAGGTATGCTAAGTGTTCAAACGATTCTATCAATGATAAATATCCGCAGGCTTTGGTACCAGCATCACCTTTATCGTTCTCAGAAAATTTTAAAAAGAAGAAAAGTACATCCTGGTTGTTATCTATTAGGGATCTGAAACTAAATGCTCTGATAGTGAATCGAGTTGGGCATAAGGGTCTCATGTTTTGTTTTGGTTTATGTTCTTCCGTTTTCTTGATGACATTAAACCACTTCAATCTCTTTGGAGACTCCCTCATCATATTGATTAAGTTTTTCACTATATTCAACACATTTTTACATGTTGCAATGTGTCTTATGTTATCTTGCGCCGCTAAATTTAAAGAGTGCGTGAAACAATGCAGATGCCTCGCCTTTTCACTAACTTCTAATATTCTAGACTGCAACCCTGTATATTACCCGGCTAAGTTTACAGCTCCATCATAACATTGCCCTCGGCAATATTTTATATCGAGTCCCAACCTTAAGAAGACGTCACATACAATGTTGAATAGAGTTGCCGCATCTTTTGCTGAAGTTTCATAAAACCTTACAAAACACTCGCGAATTTTAAGTTCTTGAGAAACAGTACGGAAATATATCGAAACTTGTTCTTTCACTGCCATGTCAGTTGTTTCGTCCAAAAGCAGGCCAAAATACACTGCACTCTGAATTTCACTAGCACTTTGTGTGCATTTAATTTTCCGCATCGTGCGACACCCACTTATATGATTATCTTTCAAAATAGCGCTTCAGCTCCGGTGAATCTTCACAGCGGAGTTTAAGAAGATCGTGAAAGTTACTAGTTTGATCTTAGTGTCCCCTGATTGCCATGAACTGCTTTTATAAATATAACAGAGATGAGAGAAGTTTATATAACGCGGCGTGGGAATTTTCCTGATCCTACAATTTCGAAACGTTCAAACTTGATGCGACATTCACTCCACTTTGCAATGCCACAGTTTTACTACACGATTTTTTATGGCAGCGAGATTTTTCATGAGCACTTAATATTCTCAAAGCGTGTTTCCAGTTGGAAAAACCAGAAGAAAGTAAACAAGAATCTGCTTTGGTGGGAAACTTTAGTAATTTATTTTCGTCGGCTTCCTTGCATGTTTTGCACAATACCACGTCCTTATTTTTGTCGTAAAAAATCGAATGATATGTAACCAGCCACGCACTCTGAAACGTTCTTCCGCTTTTCCTCCTCCCTTTAGCACTTTCAATTCCACTGGATTTTAAATCAGATTCGCGGTCAGAAACAGATAATTTTGAAATGCTCGTTTGTTCTGGAATTAAAGGTACATTAGAAGGTTCCCCGCACTGGTCGGAGGAGTTATTAAGTCGTGGTCGCTTGATTATAAATGTATCCACGACGGCACTAAGATTTCACTTTATAATACACGCACATAAACTTTTACACGCGTTTGAAATATGCTTATTGCCAGCACTGCATGTCACTCATTCAAGTGTAAAAGCAAACTGAAGGGTGGAAAAACTACAAAGTGTTCTCAGTATTGTTGAAAGTGCCGTTAAGTAGTAAGTTTGTGCATATTTCACTTTAACGTCTAATATCAAAAGGAAGACAGACTTTGGGCCGTTCCTTAGTCGGCTTGCGGTACCCGAGTAACGAGCCTAAATAAAAAACAAGCCGACTAACTGAATTTCAATTGTCGCGGAATCAAAGAATAAAAGCCAGTGGTTATGTGGATAGCGGCGCAACTTCATACAGACTGTCACCCGACCCGTTCAGACTACCAGCTAGGCCGCTACTACATTGCAGATTGTTCTGGGCTGCCACTATACTCCACTTGTCTTATTGTTATATTTACTTAACTCAAAAGAGGTAATAATTTTTTTTTAAATATTGAATCAGGAAATTATAGGGTGGGCCCGGGTTACACAAATATTTGGCGCCACTGACTATCAGTACTATTACCTCCACCACTAATACCACCACATCAACCATCACTACTATTCGTAACATAACTTCCACATCTGCTACTACCACTACCACCATCACTACGAATAAAATTACTACTACTTCCACCACTATTATTACATTTACTACCACCAACACTACTACCGTAACAACTGCTACTACTACAACTACTACTACTGCTACTACTACTACTACTACTACTAATACTATCACTACTACTACCACCACTATCACTACCAATACTACTACTACTACTACTAGTAATATTACTACTACCACACTACCACTAATACTACCATCACTACTACTAATAATACTACTACCAATACTACCACTACCACCACTAATATCGGTACTACTACTGCTAATAATACCACTATAATCACTACTACTAGTACCGCCAGTAATACTACCAACACTACCACCAATAACACTACTACTGCTACTATTACTACCACTACCACCACTACTACTATTACTACTACCACCAATACTACTATATTTTCTACCACTACTACTTCTACTATTTAGGGGGCACGCCGTAGCGTAGTGGTTAAGGCACTGAGCTACAAACCGGAGGGTCGAGGGTTCAAGTCCCGTTGGGGTCAGGATTTTTAAACTGACCCAAACCCTCTGGCGGCACTATGGCCCTGGGGTCGACTCAGCCTCTAACGGAAATGAGTACCAGACGCTTGTTCTGGGGGTAAAGGCGGCCGTCACGCAGGGCTGACAACCCGGCTGACATAAAGTGCCGATTGTCTAGAAAAAGTGGGAGCCCTAACCTCCTACTACCCCAGGGGCCTCCGGGTCTGTTGTGGGATCACTTTACTTTACTTACTTACTTTACTTTACTACTTCTACTATTTATTCTAACACTACCACCCCTATTATTACCACCAGTGCTATTACTAGTAATACTACCACCAAAAGTACTACTACCACTACTACTACTACTATTACTTCCATCAATAATACATTGATCATATCTACTAACATCACCACCATCATCAATACGATTATTACCACTAATACCAGTACTAGCAATACCACAGTTACAACCACTTCTACCACTACTTACTGCCATCACAACTACCGCAACTGCTACTACTGCGATCATTGCCAACAATACCACTAATAATACTACCACCAATATGACTACTACTACTATTACTACAACAACCACTAGCACTACTACTACTACTACCACTACTACTACTACTACTAGTTATACCACTGCTACTACTACTTCTACCACTGCTACTACTACATCTACCACTACTACTACAATAATCACTTCCTCCACTATCACCCCTATTATTACTACAACTACTACCACATCCACCACCACTACTACTGCCACTACCGCCACCAGGTTTACTACCACAATTACTACTGCCACTAATACTACCACCACCACGACTGCTACCACCTCTCCTACTACAACCTCTACTGCTTCTACCACCAGTACACCACTATCACTACTAACGCTACTACTACCACTACCACCATCAATAATAATACCACCTCTATTATTATACCATTAGTACCACCAATACTACTAACACTACTAACTCTTCCACCACTACTACTCCCACCACAATTAATACTACTACCACTAATACTCATTCCAGTCTCTAATAATCCAACTACAACTACTACTCTTACCACCACAAATACTCCTCCGTCCACTACTACCACTAGCACCACCACTACTACTCCTATCACCACCACCACTATTACTGTTACCATCACCACAAATACTACAATTACCACTATCACTAATACCACCACCACCACCACTACGACACTATCACTACTACTACCACCACTACCAACACCACTACTAACACTACCACCTAAAACTAATATTATTACTACTACCACAACTACTACCAAAACCACTACTACAATAACTAAAAATAATGCTAACTATACTACAACCACTACTACCACCACTACTAATAAAGCCACTACTACCACCCCCACAACTACTAACACTAACAGTATTACTAATACTAGTACCTCATCTACAAATACTACTACCGCTACTACAACGTCTACTACTACTACTACTACTACTACTACTACTTATACCACCACCACTACTACCACCACTACCACCACCACCACTACTACTACTACCTCTTCTACTAATATTACCACTACTACTACCACCACCACGAACACCACTACTATTATCAACATAATTACCACCTATACTCCTACCACTACCACCGCCTCCACTACGATACTATCACTACTACTATTACTACCACTAATACTACCACTACTACTACCGCAACTACAACTGCTACTCCCACGACTACTAGTACTACCACTACTACTACTCTCAACAATATTACTACTACTATTATTACTAATACTTCCACCATTACTGCCACCATTACTACTACCATCATTACTACCACTAATACTACTACTATTACTACTACCACTACTACTATTACTACTAATACTACTACCACTACCGTTAATACTACTACTACGGATGCTACTAATACCACTATCATCACCACTACTACCACCACCACGAACACTAACACAACTGCCACTACTACTACTACTACTACTACCACCACCACCACCAATATCAATGCTACTACTTCTACCACCACTAACACCAACACTACTGCTACAGTGGAGGAAATAGGTATAAAGGCACTAACGTTTAGTAGTAAAACAACCTGAAATATTTATGCAAATACCGTATGTGTGTCATAGATTACATATAATTATCTTGGACACAATTTCATAATGGTCTCCACATTTTGTATTTATTATATATGTAAATATTACGCAAAAACTAAGAAAACGCTGTCCTACAGGTGGAAATCGGTATAAAGGCAGGTCAACTTCTGACTCGTACGCAGACATAAATGTAAACAAAAAACTGCAGTTACATGGAGAAGACGTGTCTGTGAGCTTCGTTCATCAGTTACAAGTCAGTAGTGCGTACAATGCCGCGTGGAAAGCCTCTATCAAATGAAGAGAAAGCAAGAGTTAGCCTTCAAGGAGATGGGCCTTTCCAATCGACATTTAGCTACGAAATTGGTACGTTCAAGATGTGTCATTGATAATTTTGTCAAACTGGGCTCACAATATAGAAAAAACGGTAAGTATGGACGGACAAGAAAATTGTCTGAGCGCACTAAACGTCTCATTTTACGTAAAGCAAAAGGTAAGAGTATGTTTTCTTCTCAAATCCTGGCTGATTTGAAGTTGTCCTTAACAGCCAGAGGAGTAAGACAAATTCTGTCAGAAGACAAGAACCTGAAATTTAAAAAAAACTTCTTAGTAAACCACCTCAGAAAAATGCACATAAGACAGCTACAATGAATTTTGCTGAAGAACACATGTCCTGAACCTCAGAATGGTATAAAATATTATTCAGTGAAAAGAAGAAGTTTAATCTGGACGGGCCTGATGGCTTTCAGTGTTACTGGCACGACCTCCGTACTGAAGAGCAAGTTAGAATGAGTAGAAACGTCGGTGGTGGAGGCGTTATGATTTGGGCAACATTCTGCTTTAAAGGAAGATCAAAACTGGCATGGATACGCACCAAGATGAATTCTGAGTCCTACACTGAGGAGCTTCTGGAGTCCGAATTGATACGAATGTGTGAGGAATTTGGCAAAGATCTAATTTTTCAGCAAGATAATGCTTCCATTCACGTGTCTGCCAAATCAAAAGAGTGGTTGAGGAGGAAGGAAATGCCTCTTTTGACGTGGCCAGCCAGAAGTTCTGATTTAAACCCGATTGAGAACTTATGGGGGATTCTGGCAAGGCGTGTGTATCGCAATGGACTGCAGTTTGGGACAATGACTGAGCTGAAAAATGCTATTCGGGAAGAGTGGGCTTCAATCTCAGTGGAAGAAATAAACACCCTCATGAAGTCAATGCCAAAGAGAATCTTCCAAGTAATTAAGAACAGTGGAGGTTCAACTAAATTTTAGAACTTTGTTGTAAACTTTGTACTCAGTCTTTTTGTTTAATCTGTGAAATACACAAAGTGCCTTTATACTAATTTACACCCATATGTGAGAGTGGTTTCAGTTTTCATGTACTTTTTTGGACGAAAATGGATAATTAATTTTGACATTATTTGTGTGAGTTTTATACTCAGTCACTTCCTAAGTTAAGATAGAAAAAATGCCAAAGAAAGACTTGTATTCACACTTCTAATAAGTGCCTTTATACTAATTTCCTCCACTGTACTGCTACTACAACTACTACTACCACTTCTACAACTACTTCTACTATCTCTTACAATAATACCACCCCTACTATTACCACCCGTATTAGTATTACTACTACTACTACCACTACTACTACTACCAAAACTACTCGCACTACCATCACTACTACTAACATATCGACCATTTCTACTACTATCACCTCCAGCACCACCACTATGATTACTACTACCATTACTACTGCTACTGGTACTACTACTACTTCTACTACTAGAACCACCACTGTTACTACCACCACCATTACTACTACCGCAGCTACTACTGCTGCTACTACTACGACCATTACCATCATTATCACTATTACTACTACCAACAATATCATTACTACAGCTACTACGACTGCTAGTACGACTACTACCACCACTACTATATCTACCACTACTATCGCAACTGCTACTACTATGACTACTACTACTACACCATTAAATTACTTTTAATAATATAATTATTATTCCTACAAATATAAATTCTTGGTTATATAGATGGGAATTTCCTGTCCAAAAAGGTTTTGATATAATTCAGATAATGTAGGCCATTTGATATTTTTTCTATTTCCTTTTCCTTCTAATTTGCAGTAGGAGGTAGAAACTTCTTTAGAATTATTTTTCAAAAGTACCCAATCCATAGCAAGTAAAGAGGAATCAGAAATATATCGATCTTTTGTTACTTACCAACTTTGAATTAAACGAAAAACATTACATGCTTTATTAGAGAAATGTCTTCCCTGTAGACATATTTTATGGTTCTTTTCCCTTATAGAAAGGAAAGCTTCAATCCAATTATCTGAAAAATAAGAGGAATCGTAAAATAATACTTGACCTATTTTTGCACCCCTACTACTAATACTAATACTTTTACTACTACTACCATTACTACCACTACTACTACTACTACTAATACTACTACCACTAGTATCAGCACTACTACTACCACCACTACCACTACTACTAATAATATTACTACTATCACCACAACCATTACTACTAATACTACAACTACTAATACCACTACCATCACCGCTACTACCATCACCGCTACTACCACCACTACTGCTGTCATCACCACCACTAACATTACTACCTCCAATATCACTACTATTACTAGTAGCAACATTACCACTTCTACTACTACTACTAACTCTACTACTTCTAGCACCACTACCATTACTACTACAACATCCACCACTACCACTATTACTGCCACCACCACTTGTATTACTACTACCACTACTATTACCACTACCTCTCCTGCTACTACCATCAATTCTATTACTACCACAACCACTACTACTACTACTACCACCACCACCACTAATATTACTACTACTACAAATACTTATAACACTATACCACAACTACTACTGCCACCACTACCACTGCTACTACTACTACCACTAATAACACTACCACTAATGCTGCTGCTTCTGCCGCTGTTCCCGCCTACTACTGATAACCCTAATATGTATATTTTTTTACCGTACAAGTGTACTTATTTTTTTGTGTTAAACAATAAAAGCGACTGTAGTTACTTTGCAGGGTAAAATTGCCTTATTTTGTGATATCTGTAATTTCGCGATACATTTAATTTCGTTGTCACTGAATTAAATGTTTAGACTGTAGTTCTGGAGTTACTCCATACATGAGATAAGGTTTTTCTTCCATTTTATTGTTTTTGCCCGCCTTGTAGGACCAATACAAAGCCTCAAAAACCATCGCGATGTTCAAAATGGTTGAAGAAGTATTTTTGTTCTGTCTTTCTTGACTGTCCTTAAAGAAATGTTACATATTTTGGACAGCTATTTATTTAATAGGTATATAATATTTTAATATAAATTAACCCAACTGATACATGAGTCTTAACAATATAAAAGGACAATAAATAATACAGATGCTTCCACATTTGCGATTTTATATATTTGTTTTATGCTATCTCATATTTAACCTATGAATGAGACATTAAAAAAAAAGAATATAAATAAGCTTTCATATTAGTTACACTACGTATATATTAGTTACATTAAAATTACATATTTTACTCACTCACAGTGCTATAATACTCAAACGTATAGAGGCTGAAGAGGCATTTCATTGAAAAAATTTCCTAAAATTATTTCTTCATCGTGCGTAAAAAAAGTTTTTTTCTGAATTTTTAATTTTCATTGTTATTTTTATAAATTATTATTATTTCTATTATTATTATTATTATTATTATTATTATTATTATTATTATTATTATTATTATTATTATTATTACTTATTTACTTACTTACTCACTGGCACTATCGAACCCGTAGGTTCACGGCCGCGCGGACATAAGTTCTCCATACATTCCTATCCTGAGCTAATGCTTTCCAATAATTCCCTGTATAATCTACTTCCCTCAAATCATAGTTAATGTTGTTCTCCCACCTCATTCTTTGTCTACTAACTGGGCGTTTTCCCTCTGGCTTTCCTACAAGAAGCTTCCATGCACGTCTTTCATTCCCCATACGTGCAACATGTCCTGCCCATCGCAGTCTACGAGACTTAACTGTTCTTAATATATCTGGCTTCCTATAAAGACCATGTAGTTCATTGTTATGTAGTCTTCTCCATTCACCTGTCTGTTCATCTCTCTTTGGTCCAAAAATGTTCCTAAGAACTTTATTCTCAAATACTCGTAATCTCCTTTCCTCCCTTTAAGTAAGAGTCCATGTTTCGCACCCATATAATATAACTGGTAGAATAATAGTTTTATATATTTTCAGCTTAACGTTTTTTGAAAGGAGTTGAGACATCAAAAGTCTCTGCACTGCATAATAGCATGCATTTCCAGAATTGAGCATATGTTTAATTTCTTTGTGCATCTTATTCCTATTTGTGATTATTGTTCCTAGGTATTTGAATTCAGCCACTTCCTCAAAATTTCCCTCGTTTGCCATTAGCTGTCCATTTCCATTATATACTGAATTTCTATGTGTGACCATATATTTAGTTTTACTGATATTTACTTCCAGCCCCAATTTCTTAGTGTTATTCAATAGTGTGTGCGTGTTGGCCTTTAGTATCTCCTCGCTATCGGCCAGTAGTACAACATCATCAGCATAAACTAACAGCTTATTAATACCATTCAGTTGTAAGCCTTCCTCATTCTCTAAAGATTTAATGGCATGCTCTAGTACAAAATTAAATAGTAGAGGAGATAGTGAATCTCCTTGCTTCAACCCATTCTGGATTTCAAAAGTGTCTGAAAACTGTTTGCCTACACGCACCCTACTCTTTGAGCCATTTAGACACGTTCGTATAAGTCTAAATAACTTTTTAGGAATTCCGAACTCCAGCAGGATACTATATAACTTCTCCCTCTTAATTGAATCATATCCTTTTTTGAAGTCTACATATAGTTGATGTACAGTACCATTATATTCCCATTTATTTTCTAAAATCTGTCTTATACAAAAATCTGATCTGTTGTAGACCTGTTTCTTCTAAATGCACATTGATGATCTCCTAGAATGTCATCAATATAGGGAGTAAGTCTGTTTACTAATATATTTGTTAGAATTTTGTACGAAGTAGAAAGTAATGAGATGCCCCTGTAGTTGTTGTTTTATCTCCTTTCTTATAAATTGGTACGATAATTGATTCCTTCCATTCATCTGGAAGAGCTTCTTTTTCCCAAATCATACTAAGCAACCAACGTATCTTGTCCATCAATTTTTCTCCCCCTGATTTTATCAGTTCTGCTGGGATCTCATCCGAACCTGATGCTTTATACATCTTCAATTTTTCAATCGCCATTTCAACCTCTAATGAACTTGGCTCTGCGACTAACATTCCTGCTGTCTGTAACTTATCCTCCTCAATGTCCTGTTCTGTATGTACATTTAATAGCTGATTAAAGTAGCTTTTCCATCTATTTAATATACTCCTAGAATCTGCAATCATATCTCCATTTTCATTCCGAATTATGTTTGTTCTGGCCTAAAACCCTTTCTTCTCTATACTAATTCCCTGATATAATTCTCTAATGTTCCTATTTTTTGCATTCATTTCAAGATCATTAATCTTCTCTCTCAAAAAGTCCCTCCTTTTACTCTTTACTAATTTGGTGGTTTCCCGTCTAACACTACCCAGTTGCTCTAAATTTACATTATTTGGCTCGTGTAACCATTTCATTTTTGCTAGCTTTCTTTTCTTTACAATGTCGGCACATTCCTTATCAAACCATTTCTTGGCCTCTTTTTTAAACAACCAATGCTTTCTGATGCTGACAATTTAATAGTATCTTTTATAGCCTCCCATTCTTTATTTATATCAGTTTCTTCTTCGCTTGCCACATTGTCATCTGAAGATTCCAGTACTTCAAATCTATTAGCAATTTTGATTTGGTATTCCTGCCGCATTTCATCATTTTTCAAGTTTTTTAATTCATATTTTACAGAATCATCTTTAGCATTTGTTCCTCTCATAAGCGATAGCCGTTGTCTGATTTTCACTCTGACCAGATGATGATCCGAATTGCAGTCTGTCCCTCTAACTGATCTAACATCAATGATGCTACTGTGCCAGCGTTTATCCACTAATACATGATCTATCTGGTTCTGAGTTTCTCCATCTGGGGACGTCCAGGTGTGTTTATGAATATCCTTATGCTGAAATGTTGTGCTCTTAACAATGAGATTATTTGATGCGGCAAATGTGACTAATCTAACCCCGTTGTCGTTACTATTTTCATGAAGACTGAATTTGCCTATTGTTGGTTTGAATATATCTTCCCGCCCCACTTTTGCATTAAAATCTCCTAAGACAATTTTCATATGATATCGTGAAAGGCTATCAAATAAGCATTCTAATTCTTCATAGAACTCATCCTTGATCTTGTCATCTTTATCTTCTGTGGGGGCATGTACCTTTACAATTATAAAATCATGTTGTTTACCCTTTAGAATTATGTATGATAGCATATCACTAACAAACTTAATATCTCGGATAACGGATAGGATCCTCTTTCTGACTTTTTAGTTTTTTAACCCGTTCCAAATGCAGGTCTTTCTGCACCCCCATAGTATAATGCAAAGCTTCCTGATTCCTGACTACCTTCTCCTGGCCACCTAACTTCCTGTAAAGCGACTATATCCAAGGGTGATTTATCTAATTACCGCGTTAATATCTCTAGTGCCCCGCTATTGTATAAAGTCCTAACATTCCATGTCCCTACGAACATGTCCCTGTGTTTGAGCCTTTGGCTTTGGGTTCCCTGAAGTAGTCCCCGCCCGGAGAACCGAATGGGGGACTATTTGACCTCCGGAAAATTTTACCCCAGTAGAACCCATGTCCGCATTTCTTGACGGTTGTATTTTTACGGTGAAAGATCGTCAATCTTTCGACCAAGGTACTTATTTCGTCTAGCTTATCACCTTCGACCAGTCCGGCATGGGTAACCCTATCGGCAGCAATGCTACCGCCGGCATAGCTCTCAGGATCATTTAAGCACGCAAGCCACTCCACCACGACAAGGTGAAGATACCATGGAGGGATTATTATTACAATTATTATTATTATTATTATTATTATTAGTATTATTATTATTATTATTATTATTATTATTATTATTATTATTATTATTATTATTTCATGCTTAGGTTTATAGTGGGCAATATTTTAGCTATAAAGTAGAGGACTTGTGTAGGGCCTATTTGTTTGCGGACATTTTATCTCCATCTGTATTTTTAATTTAATTATCTAATGTTTAGTTTATTTTAGAGGGAAATAGGCTAAAATATCAAATTTCATTCAATATAATTTATCAAATTTTTGTATTTGCCCCCAAATAGTATGTGGTATTGATTCTGAGCTTTAATAAAAACTGTGAAATCAGTTATATTTTTAATTCATAAGCTTCTGTTTTAATATCACGGAATTAGGATACCACTACCACGGATTTAGGAGCCATATCAAGTATTTACATAGTCTAGGATAAAAGAACGAGACATTGGGAACAACTGTATTTCAGTTTGGAGTGAATTCGATAAATATTATCATGGAAGACCCCAGGGCCATAGTGCCGCCAGAGGGTTTGGGTCAGTTTAAAAATCCTGACCCCAACGGGACTTGAACCCTCGACCCTCCAGCTTGTAGCTCAGTGACTTAACCACTACGCTACGGCGTGCCCCCAGTAAAGTGATCCCACAACAGTTTGAAGCTCTCTTTTCCAGATTTAATTTGCTGCACTATTGATCCAGCTATTAAAAAGTGTCGTTAAATTTACATCATAACGTAACATTGACTGAATATTGATTTTATGAACCATACATTTCCTGACTATACATAGTTCAGTTTATTTTGTAAGAAATTTTATGGATACCAGCCTAATTTTCAACCCCCAAATTGAAACATTTATTTAGGTTTTTCTCCCATGGAAGGTTATCTTCTCGACAGCAAGGCAATTTCTCTTACCTGTTAACTTCTCTTCTCTCAGCCGTTGGAAAGTAAAACTTCCTCACCCGAATTGGTGATTTTTAACATCTTCCGGTTCACTTCTTTGTCAAGTTTCTCGCCAAAGATTTGTCCAGCAAGGAGGGATTGACAATAATTAGACCATCTACTTCATATTTATTCATTGGAATTTAGAGGAACACAAACTCCCTCCACCAACTTCAAAGTTATGCAATTCCTATGTGGAGGGTGTTTACTTATGATTGCTATTAGTTAAACAGATACTTTCTCTAACTTCGTCTGGGCAGGTCTATGTGTTTATTCTCTTAAGTTGTCCTGTGCTGTCATACAAGGTGACTCTTGAATCTGATAACTGGAACCTGTGAAGTCAATCACTCTTGTACTAATTTAATGCGATATTGTTTAAAAATAACGCCGGGATGGTGGGTGACAAATATAATACCTCTCACCCTAGAATAAGTAGATTAAAATTTATTTATACTGGGTGAACAGAGATACATTGACAAATCTCGGTGGATTTGGTACAAGTATTATTGCATGGTAACCATAATTTAACAAGCGAGAACGGCATTAAATTATATCCGCTTTGCAATGAGCGAAAAAAACTGGCAAAGTATTATGTCATTTTGCAAAGTAACACAAATACTTAGATCCCATTTAATATACCAGAGAGATTTTCTCAGTTCGATGGTGGGACTATGGTGTGGTTGAGGGGGTTCTATTAAGGGTAGTCGAGCGCGAAGAAAAAAATAGGGATGTTTTCGGATTCAGTGAAGAAAATTGATAGAGGAGGCAACAACAAAAATTGGAGCTTTAGAACAATTAAATTATAGGCCAATCAATCCATGTATAGAAGTTCTTCCCGAGGGCAGTTCTTTCACTGCATTCATGAACATTTTCATGCAATGATTAGTAGCTGTACAATGGGAATATACGTGTGGTCACTTCGGGTTGCTTGCCACACAAAGTGAAGGATAATGATGATAATGATAAAGGATGTGGGGGACGATGGCCGGGATTGATTAGAGGGGACCGTGGGGTCCTAAGCTTCCTTACATTTGTTTCATAGGTGAGAAAAAAAAACCGAAAAAACATCGCACAGGAGACTGATCCGACCGGAATCGAACCCAAGCCCGCTTCGTGACAAAGCAGTACGCTACCGTGAGACCAGAGTGGTGGAGAAATACAGTACATATATATATATATATATATATATATGGTATGATAAGAAAAATAAATGCCTGGACGGGATTCGAACCCGGATCTCTGTGTCTGTACCTCAGTGTGATATCCATTACACTACCAGGCGAATCCAATTCAAACACATATTTTTCTTATACGTCCACCGCTGTGGTCTCGAGGTAGCGTGCTGCCTTCTCACGCAGCGGGCCCGGGTTCGATCCCCGGTCGGGACAGTTTTTCTGGGTGAGGTTTTTATCGGGGTTTTTCCTCACCTGTAAGACAAATGTCAGGAAAACTTTAAGGCCCAAACGGTCCCCGAAATCATATGACAATCATCCTTATCATTATCATCCTTACCATTATCATTATCACCACCATCCTTCACCGGTGTGGAAAGCAACGGGAAGCTACCACACCTACACAATTCCCTAGTGAAGCTGCAAGCATAGCATGAAAATGGTATGATTGCAGTGAAGGACCTGCCTTCGGGCAGAATTACTATGGATGGATTTTTCTTATATATATATTATATTCTCCATTATTACTATATGTCGCGACAACTCGGTCTTCACTGCCATCTAGTAGCTGACTATAACAAGTAAGGAAATTAAAGAGAATATTTATTTTACTTTATAGCAGTGACGCTTTATCGATGTTATAATTAAATGTTTAACATTGAGCAATGTAAGCTTAATATGGTATGATAAGAAAAATAAATGCCTGGACGGGATTCGAACCCGGATCTCTGAGTCTGTACCTCAGCGTGATATCTATTACACTACCAAGCGAATCCAATTCAAACACGTAATATATATATATATGTGTGTGTGTGTGTGTGTGTGTGTGTTTGTGTGTGTGAGAGAGAGAGAGAGTTAACGCTCTAGCGGGCTCAATGTTTGTTTTGTCGGAACCAAACTCTTGGCAAATAGCAATAAATTTAAACCGTCAAAATCAGACCATTACTTGGACTTCTGAGGAAATACACGCAGTTTTTCTACGTGACGGACTTTTATAAGTTTAAGATTAACACCTGTGTAAATCGTAATTACTGATACGTAGCTGATAGCTGTAGTTAATAGAAATATATATCCATACACCCTCACGTGAGAGAAATGTGCTCCCTAAGGGGAAGTTCATAACGGCCTAATTTACGCCTTTTTCCATACAGATATCAGCTAGTGACATGTGGTTAGCACATTCCCTAAAAAAATCTTCTAGGCAACTAATGTATAACCGGTTAAATACTGTGCACAACATAATTTAGACAAACGAACTCGAATGTTTTCAAACACGGAACCCATGGCTTAAATACATTCTCGGAGAACTTATCCATTGTATTTTGATGTTCTAAAATACCCACCGACCCTCGGGACCAGAAGCAAGGAACAAAAACTGTACCCCAACAAGGCCGTTAGTTAATAACTCTAACTATTATTTTTTGCTCACTTTATACATGTGAAGATGCATATAGCACAGTTCAGAATATTCGTAACAAGTACCGGATGCTAGAATGTTAACTTAAATTATTTTGTAAACCTATTTTTTTCATTCAAGTTAAATTTCCGGACCATGGATATTAAGGAAACCAGTAAGAAGTAAGGAAGAAATAATCGATGGATGGAAGAGTTGAGTGAGTTGAATCTGTAACGATGAATTGTAATAGATAATGAAATCTATTTTGCAAAGAATATAAATTGAATTGAAGAAATATCTGAAATTTCATGTCCAATATGATACAAATGATATGTCATTAAAAGGTGAAATTAATTTTTGACTTATAATTGGCAATTTTAATATAAAACAGCAATAAAGAATACAACCACTACTACTACTTCTACCACTACTCCCACTATTACTAATCACTATTAATACTACAGGTGATACCATAACTACTACAACTAACACTTACATTACTACCACTGCCACTACAACCACTATTACCAGAACTACCATCACTACTCTTACTATTAATATGACTACTAATAAAAATATTACTACTACCATTACTACTAATACTACAACCACTAGTACCACTACTACCACATCTACAGGTACTACTACCACCACTACTACTACTACTATCAGTACTGTTACTACTACCACTAACATTACTACCGATACTACAACTACCACACCTACCACTACTACTACCATACCTACCACTATCACCATCACTACCACTTCTATTACTATTACTTCTTCTAATATTACTACCACTACTACTGTAACCACCACCACTACCACTCATACTACTACTATTAATACTACAACCACGGCTACTATTACTACAACTACTACTACCATTATCACCACTAACTACTACCATTATCACCACTACTATCGCCACCACCACTACTACTACTACTACTACTACTACTACTACAATTACATCTACCACTACTAACAACTACTACTAATACCACCACTACCACTGCTATTATTATTACCACTACTACTACAAATAGAGCTACTACCACAACCACCACCACCACCATTTCTAATATTACTATTATTATCACCACTTATACCAGTAAAATATCTATTGTTACTACTACTAGCACTGTAACTATGACTATCACTACTACTACCATTATTACTATCACAAATACTACTACGACTACCAACAATACTACTATCACTACAACTACTACTATTACTACCTCTGCTAGTATTAGCACCACTACTAATACTACCAGTAAAACTACTATTATTACTTCTACTACCACTGCTACTATTACTATCACCATTACTAATACTACTACCACTACTATCATTATTAATACTAACAATACTACCAATACTACTACTATTACCACTACTACCACTGCTTAATATTACTACGGCTACTACTACCAATAACACCATTAATACTACTAATAATACAGCCGCCACTGCATCTATTAGTACGGCTACTACTACCACTAACACTACTACCATTACTACTATTACAGCTACTATTACTACTAATACTACCATTAACACCAGTGCTGCCACCACTTCCACCACTAATGCTACTACCACCACCACCCCCACCATCACCACTACTAATACTACTATTACTACTACCGCTGCTACTATTACTACTACTACCACAAATATTAATACAATTACTACTACTAACACTGAAATTATTGCTACCACGATTACTACCACTAGTACTACTATTACTATTGTTATTAGTACTATCACTACTATTAAAACAGCTATCACTGCCACGACCACTACATCTGCTACTACTACTACTACCAGTACTACTACCACTGCTTGTATCACTACTAGCATTACAACTACTACTATTACTACCACCAGCAGCAATACCACCACAGTTACTACCTCATCTACTACCAGTACAAATATTATTGTTACTACTCTTACCCTCCTACCAGTACTACTATAATTACTACCACTACTCTTATTACTACTAATATCACTACTACAAGTACTACTACTAACACATCTACCACAACATCTACTACCACTATAACTACAAACATTACTTCTACAACTACTACTTCAACTACTACTACTACTGTTACTAGTACCACTATTACCACACCCAATACTACCACTACTACTACCACTGTTACTATTACTACTACCACTACCACTAACATCTCTACTACTACTGCTGCTACTACTACTACCACTGCCACTATTACTACCACCACTGCTATCATTATTACTTCTACCACCGCTACTAATAACACGGCTACTACAACTACTACTAGCATTACCACCACCACTACTAGTACTCGTACTATTATACCACTGCTACAATTATAACTACCACCACTAATACAATTACTATCACACCCACCACCGTAAATACTACTACTATCACTATTACTACTACTACTACTACTACTACTACTACTACTTTTACTTCAATTACTATTATCACTACTACTAGTACTATCAACTATTACTACGATCTCTGTTGCTCTTACTGCCATCACCACGGCTATTACTCAACCTACTGCCATTACTACTAATACTGTATCGCCACTGCTACAATTCATACCACTGCTTGTATCTTTACTACCAGCACAGCTACTACTACTACTACCTCTTCTACTATTACTACAACTACCACTGCTACTATATTACCATATCTGCAACTACTACTAGTAGTAGTACTAGTACTAAGGCTACAACTTCTACTATAACTTCTACTACCGCCACCATAAACAACAGTAATAGTACTATCATGACTTCCACTACTATTACCTTCACTAACACCACCACCACCACTACTACTACCATAACTACTACTAACAATAATTCAATTACTACTTCCACAAATACTATTACTACCTCAACAACTACTATTACCTCGTATAGCACCACTACCACAACATCTACTGTAACCATATCTACAACATTACTAGTACTGCAGCTACTACAACTAATGCTACTAGTAATACTACTGCTACTACTAATACACTACAACTACTGTCACTGATATTATTACTACTACTAATAATAATAACACTGGTACTCTTATTACCACCACTAATACCATTACTATCGCTACTACCATTATAACTACTACTACCACTGATACTACTACTAATACTTCTACTACTACCATTATTACTAGTAATATCAAATACTAATACTAGCACTGCTACTATCACTACAACCACCACTACAACCACCACAAAAACTATTAACACTGCTACCACCACCAACACCACCGCTATTATTACTACTACTACCACTACTACTATTACTATATAAAATTAATGCCACTACAATCACTACCACCATCATCACTAATATAACTTCCATCATCACCACTACCTCAACTACCACCAGCAATATCATCAACACCAATACCTCCACCACTGCTAATACTATTGCCACAATTACGACTATCACTCATACTACCACCACCACTAGCTAAACCACTACTAATACCAACTTCTACTAATACTACTGCCGTTACCACCACCACCACTATTACAACTGCCACTAACTCCACATCCACTACTACCACCACCAGTACTAATACCACTGCCAGTACCACTATTATCACAACCACCGCCAACACTATCACAACTACAACTACCAGTACTAATACCACAACCACCACTAACACCACCACTACTAATAATATTGCTACTACCACCTATATCACCACCAACATCACCACTACCAGCACTACTACTAATACTACTGCCACTACCATCACTAGCACTACCACAATCGCCACCATCATAAATATTACCACCACTAAGAATACTACTGCAAATACCAAAATCAAAAACATAATCACCAATTTCATCGCCACCACTAATTCTACTGCAACTACCACCACTATCCTCACCACCATCATCGCCATCGCCATTACCACCATCACCACAACTATTACACTACTAAAAAAATTCTGCTGCTGCCACCACCACTACCAGCATCATTAACACTACCACTACTAAGACTACTGCCACTACCACCACTATTACTACAACTACTACTACTGCCACTACCACGAGCAACATCACCACTATCACCACCACCATCACCACGATCAACAATACCACCACTACTACTAATATTACTGCCACTACCAAGAGTGCCACCATCACCACAATCACCATCACTATCAACACTACCAACAATACTACCACTACTATCACCACTAACACCACCACTACTAATACCTCTACAACTATTAATAATACTGTCATTACCACTACTACCACCACTACTACTATCACCACCATCACCACAACTACCACCCTCACCACCATTACCACATTCACCGCTACCAATACCACCTTCCCCGCCACCATCACTACCGATACCACTACAATCACTACTTCCACTACTAATACCACTGCCACTACCACCATCAACCAGCACCACTGCCATTACCAACACTAACGCATCCCACACTACCAATACCACCACTACCACCAACATCAACATTACCACCACCATCACCACCACCACTAATACCACTATTCTACCACACCCAACACCTCCACCAACTTCACTACCACCACCACTTCTAATACCACTTACACTATCACCACCACCACTACCATAACCACCATCACTTCCATTTCCATCATCAATGCCACTACTTATACTACTGCCAATACCACAACCACCACCACCAATACCACCACTATCATAACCATTACCACCACCAAAATCAACACATCCACCACCACTATCACTACTAACATTACCACCACCACCACCACCAGTATTACTAAAACCACCACTACTAATAATACCACTATCACCACCAAAACCACTATCATTACTAATAATACCACTAACACTACAACAAACTCCACCATCACCACCTATACCACCGTCACTAATATTACCATCACCACTATAACTACTAATACTACTGGCATTATCTCTACTACAACCTCCACCATGACCACCAACGCCATTACCACCACCTCTAATAATACTACTGGCACTACCACCATCAGTACTAATACTACTGTCAGTACCAACACCACTAATAATTCTACTGCCAGTACCACTACATCCACCACCACCACTACTAGCACCATCAACTCCACCACCACTAATACCACCTTTTCACTACCAGCACTATCACCACTACCCCCACCAATACTAATACTACAGATACTACCACCACCATCACTACCAATAATACTACCACTACCACCAACTCCACCATCACCTACTCCATCATCACCACTACCACCACCACTACAACTACCACCACCACTACAACTACCACCACCACTACAAATACCACCACCATTAATAATACTATTGCCACTATCACCTACACCACCATCACTACTAATAATTCTACCACTACCACCTCCTCCACCTTCACCACCTACACCACTATCACCACCACCACTAGTATTACTGCCACCTCCACAACAATTACTAATACTACTGGTGTTACCATCATTACCACAACCACTAATAACACCATCACCACTAACACCACCATCACTACAACCACCATCATCGACACCGTAACTCCTACCATCACCACTACCGCCACAACTAATACTACAGCCACTACCAAAACTGCCACCACCATCATCACTACTAACACCACCACTACTAATACTACTGCCACTTCCACCACTACTAATACTACTGCCACTCCCATCACAACTGCCACTACTACCACCACAATCACTATCACCACCATCACTACCTCCACAACCTTCACCACCGTAATTACTAACATCATCACTAACAAATTTGTTGCAATTACCTGCACTGCCAGAACAAGCATCATCACTACCGCCACCACCGCTACTAATACTACCACCACCAACACCGACACCACTATCATCTCTACCACAATCTCCACTACCATCACCATAAACACCACCACCACCTTCACCGCCATCACCACTACCACTACCATCAACACCATAAGATCATTACTACCATCACTACTACCACAATGACCACCACCTTATCACTACCACCACTTTCATCACTACCACCATCACCATCACTACCACCACCACCATCACCAACTTATCACTACCACCACTATACCACTACAACTATTAATTATACAAGCACCACCAACAATACCACAGCCTTCACTACTACCACCTTCAATACTAATATTAGTGCCTCTACCATCACAACTACTAATACTACTGCCACTACCAATACTACCACCACCACTACCAACACTACCACCACCAGTACTAAAACTACTGCCACTAACACAACTATCACTTACATCGCCATAAACTTCATCATCACCACTACCACCACACTGTAATACCACCACCACTACTACCACATCTAATACTACTGTCGCTACCACTACTACCACAACCATTAATAATACTCCTGCCACTACTACCACCACTATCACCACCACTACTAATATTATTGCCACTATACCACCCACACCACCACCACAACCACCACCACCATAGCAATAACACCACCACTACCATCAACACATTACCACTACCACCATTAACACCACCACAAACAATACTACAACTAATACTACTGCCGCTACCAACACTACCACAACTACTAATATTACAACACCTATCACCATCTAGGCCCATCCGTCCACCCCTTGGGATACCTCGGTCGTCATGACCATACTCTCAAGTCCTAGTTCTAGTCCTCCCTATCCTATGCTCACGTCCACGTTCAAGTTCACGGTCCTTAAACCAACACCCCAGGGAGAGAGTGTTGGAGTTTGCAGTTCTGGGAATTGCTGAGCTACATAGTACATCAGGTCGCTCAATCCTGACGATCCCACAGTTGGTCCACGGGCTCCATGAGCCTAGCCGGGAGGACTGCTGTCGCAGATCCACCGACCATTCCCCTGTTCTGCCTCCAGGGACGTGTCCTGCAGCCGTTGTGAGACCGGCTAGGGCTACAAGCCCAACAGTGTGAGACTTTTAGTACATCCAGGTGCTCATCTCCTGGCGACCCCACAGTTTGTCGACGGGCCCGTAGGCCGAGCCAGGAACCAGTACAGTAGCTCCCCTCTGGACTGGTCCGTGCCGAGCCCTGGTGTGCACCCAGGGACGCCTTCTGCAGCTGTTGTGGGCCAGCACGGAGCTCGCAAGCTCCAACAGATGAGCAAATAGTACGACAAGGCGCTCAACTCTTGCCTACCCCACTAATGGTTCACGAGTCCCTTGGACTTAACCGGGAGGACTGTCTAGCAGATCCACCGATCTTTCCCCCAGTGCACCAGCTGGGGACGTGTTTGGTTGCTGAAGTGGGTCCAGCCTGAGCATTAGTACGTCAGGTCGCTCAACTCCTGACGACCTCACAGATTGTCCTTGGGTCACTCGGTTCCAGAGTCGGCGCTAAGTCCCAAAAGCCAAAAGGCCGCGCTTCCTCCTTTCTCGAGCTTGTCGACCTGGTGGTAATTCCCAGCATTACGCCCGGTATTGTCCCATCCAGCCCGTTCGCAAGACTAAGCCTAGTCGTGTAGCTGCTGTGAGGCAGCCCACTGAGCAATGTAGGCATCCAGGGTGCTCATCTCCCATGGTGCCCCCACAGATGGTCTCAGGTTCAATGAACCAAGAGAGAAGGAGCGACAGATCCCCCACTCTCCCACCGCCACGCCAACAGCGGCACAGGCCCCGCTGTGGGCCGGGATTGTTCTAGGCTTGACAGCAGGCCCCTTTCGCATAAATTTTCCTGCTGACCCCACTCATGGTCCGCGAGTCCATCGGACTCGGAAGGGAGGACTGACTAGCAGATCCATCGACCTTTTCCCCACTACGCCACCGAGGGGACGCGTTTTGCTGCTGGAGTGGGCGCAGCACGAGCTATATAGTACGTCAGGTCGCTCGAGTCCTGACGACCCCACAAATGGCCCGCGGGTCCGGTCTGGACCTAGCCGGGAGGAATGCAAGCAAACCACCGACCGTTCCCCTATCCGCCACCCGGGGACGCGCCCTGATGCTGTTGTGAGCACAGCTGGGGTCCGACAGACCCCCAGGGCACCTATCACCACCACTACCTCCCCCATCACCATCAACACCACCATTACCACCGAAGTTGCTATCACCATCACCACTACATTACCACTTCGGCTACCGCCACCCACACCACCACCACAACCATCATCACCTTTTCAGCACCACCACTACCACCACCACCATAACCACAACCACCACCACTACTAATACTACTTCGGCTACGATCACGATCATCACTACTTTATCACCACCACCACCACCATCACCACCATCATCACCACCACTACTACCACAATCACTACCACCACCATTACCACTGTAACTGCTACCACCACCACTACCACCAGTACTACTAATACTACTGCCACATCCGCAATTTCCACCACCACCATCACAACTACCATCACTACCACCACCACTACTAAAACTACTACCACTACCATCATTATCACGACCACTACTACCACCAATACCATCTCCACCAGCATCATCATCACCACTTCCACTAGTAATAATACTGTCACTACCACTACTACCACTACAACCTTATCACCACATTATCACCATCACCACTAACACCACCATCATCACCACCTAATCACCACCGCCACTACCGCCACCACCACTAGCACCATCACTACCATCACTACCACCACCATCACTACTATCACAACCTTCACCAATGTGACTGCTACCACCACCACTACTAATACTACTGCCACTTCCACCACTACCATCACCATTACTACCATTACATCTGCTACACTACCACAACCACTACCACCACGATCATCACCACCTTAACTGCTATCACCACCACTACCACGAATCCTACTGCCACTACCTCCACTGTCACTACAACTATCACCTCTACCACCACTGCCTACACCACCATCACAACTACCACTACTAATACTACTGTCACTATCACAACTGCCACCTCGACGACCATCAGCATAATGACCACTACCACCATTCCCACCACCATCACTACCACTACTAATACTACTGCCACTATCACCACTACCACCATCATCACTACCACCACCACCAGCACCACAATAACTGCTACCAGCATCATTACAACTAATCCTACTGCTACTACCACCACAACCATCACCTTTACCACCACTGCCACCACCACCATCACTACTATCACCAACACTACTAATAATAGTGTCACTACCGCACCTGCCACCTCCACGACAATCAGCATGAATACCACTACCATCACTTCCTCCGTCACCACCACTACCACTACTAATACTACTGCCACTACCGCGACTACCACAACCACTAATAATACTGCTGCCACTACCACCACCACCACCACTACCATCACTATGATCACCACCACTCCTAATACTACTGCCACTACCATCACCACCGTTAGTTTACCTTTACCACCACTTTCGCCAGCACTCTTATACTGCTACCATCGTTACCGCCGCAACCACTGCTACCGCTGATCTTTCTACTGCCGATGCGGCTGCTGTTACTGCCGCTTAAGCTGTTGTTGCCGCTTCTACAGCTGCTACTGCTTACACAACTATCACTGCTACCACAATGACTGCTACCACAAATACTACCACTATTACTTCCAATACCAGTAACACCAGTAATTTCACCAGTACTATTACCGCTATCAGTACCACAACTACTTCTGCTATTACTACTGCTGCTGTTGCTTGTGCCGCTGTTGCCGCCGTGGCCGCCTGTTACTAACAACTGCAATATCCAATTTTTATTGTTGTGCAAATATGCTCCGATTTATGTTTTAAACAGTGAAAGCGACTGTAGTTAATTTTTAGGATAAAGATACCTTACTTCAGTTTCGCTATACATTTAAATTCCTTGTCATGGAATTAAATGTTTTAAAATGTAGATCCGGGGTTACACCATGCATGACACAAGCTTTTTCTTTCCATTTTATTACTTTGCCCGCCTTTTAAATATCAATACAAACCTCAAAAGCCATTGGTTGAAGAAGTATTTTTGTTCTGTCTTTCGTAACTGCCCTTGAAGAAACGTTATATATTTTGGGCTATAGTTTATTTAATGGTTATATAATATTTTAATACCAATTAAACCAACTGATACACGAGTCTTAAAAATATGAAATGCAATTAATTGTACACCAGCTTCCACATTTACGATTTTATAATTTTGTATGCTATGGTTCCATCTCATAATTAACCGTGTGAATGTAGACAGTAGAAAATAAATATTAATAAGCTTTCATATTAGTTACATTAACGTATATATCAGTTACATTACAATTACATATTCTACTCACTAACAGGGCTGTAATAAAATTAAACCATGGAGCTTGAAGATCCATTTAATTGAAAACATTTCCTAAAATTATTTCATCATTCGTAAAATTAAGTTTTTCTGAATTTTCAATTTTTGTTGTTACTTCTCTAATTTATTATTATTATTATTGTTTTTATTGTTATTATTATTATTATTAATATTATTAATATTATTATTATTATTCCGTACTTATATTTATAGTAGGCAATATTTTTTCTATAAAGTAGGACTTCATTTAGGGCCTATTTGTTTCCAGATATTTTATCACCATATGTATTTTTAATATCATTATCTAATGTTAAATTTATTTTTAGTGGAAAATGTTCCAAAATATCAAACTGCATTTGATATAATTTATTAAATTTTTGTATTATCCAATATACAGTTTCTGATATGGATTATCAACTTTATAAAAACTGTGAATTCAGTTTTATTTTTAATTTTTCAGCTTCTGTTTTAATATGACGGAATTAGAATATCACTACCACGGATTTAGGAGTCATATCAAGTATTTATAAAGTCTAGGATAAAAGAAGGAGACATTGGGGACAACTGTACAACGGTTTGGAGTGAATTCGATGAATATTCTCGTGGAAGGTTACATTACTACATTACTGTATTCATATTTTGTCACCATTATCTGAAATGTTATATTTGCAAAAAAAAAATTATCTCAGAATTAGGCAAGTATATCCTATGTACTCCAGTTGACTAAGATCACCTTAAAGCGACTTATAAAGTGTAGTTCGAGACAGGCTAAGAACAATGGCTATTAAAAACTAACTCGCTGGTACTATGCCCGGAGGTTTAAAACTGCGCGGACATATGCTCTCGATACATCCCCACTTTGAATATCGTTTTTCAATCACTCGCTTTGTAATTCACTCCGCCAAATCATGTTAATGCTGCTTTTTGCGCGATAGTGCGTATTGTCGTACTTACAGCATTGGCGACCATGATTGAAAGTTAAAATTCTATATTTCGGGGTTGCCAACCTAAATAACTATACTGTAATATTACATATTACAAACAACGTGAAGGAAGTAAAACCTCTGCCCTCTATGTATACTATGTGTAATATATGTATAAAAGTATATCCAAAGGTAGTGTTAATATACATTATACGAAAAAACACTAAATTTAAAATGAACTGAACTTTATTTGAAATAATATAAAACAATATATACATATATGGTATGATAAGAAAAAGAAATGCCTGGACTGGATTCGAACCCGGATCTCTGAGTCTGTACTCAGCGTGATATCCATTACACTACCAGGCGAATCCAATTCAAACACTTATTTTTCTCATATATGTATTATACTCTCCATTATTACTAGATGTCGCGAGAACACTGTCTTCACTGCCATCTAGTAGCTGACTATATCAAGTAAGCAAATTAAAGAGAATATTTATTTTACTTTATAGCAGTGACGCTTTATCGATGTTATAATTAAATCTTTAACATTGAGCAATGCAAGCTTAATATGGTATGATAAGAAAAAAATATATATATACACTTATTTAAGTAAATATAGTAAATATGTTAATTATTAGTCCATATGTATACTTACCGCCATTTTATAGCAGATTCGTTTCACGGCCTGCTGTATTTTTAACTAATAAACTTTGCTCACACTCTTAACGTTGGTCAGTTGTTTATAATGAACGCAGATATTTCCAACAAATATATTATTATTTTACAATTGCTTATTATTTTGAAAACACCACCCCGCAAAAATAATGTACAACGCAAGTTCGTGAAGTGTTTTACAGAATACCGGAAATTAACAACCAAGCTATCGGTCCGTTTTTAAACATTTTCCTCGTTTCTGCAGAAACCACTCCCCAACTTCAAACTTTGGGTAATGTGGACTCCTATATTAAATTTGTTGTTTTTCTTCTTTTAATTAAAAACAAATATTTTTGTGTAATTACAGTTATTCTCATTAGTGTTATAACTATGAAAGAGCATTCTTATTTTATTCACATGTGGAAACATCTTCATAATTTATAAACATTTTTATATTACAAGAAACATCTACTTTTACCTCATCATTCGAGTAAAGTGGACCCCAGAGTCCATCCTAGCTTTTAGTATGTTTTTAAGGTTATTCACTCTTTTAATTTACACAGGCAGGCACGAATAAATCAGAACGTATTTTTGACTGATCGAATTAAAAAGCATTGGTTTTTATTTAATGTCTCCACAGATTAGTCTTGTCATTCACACGTCATTCATCTGCAGACAACGACGGTCTTTGGGTTCAGTAAATGTACATGGATATTGAATACAATTATGTGCATGGTTCTTATAGACATCATCCGCATTGATAAAATATGCATATTCATGTAAAGTGGACCCAGGTCAACATTAACCGCCTCATGGAGAGTCCACATTAACCGAATTACTTTGTTATGTTTAATTATTTTATACAGCCGCCATGTCACATAATATCGAATCAACCTCGTCAATATATTAAAATATCATCTGTATAATATAACATATTTGACATTTTTCAACATTTGTAATATTCATTAGCAGAAATTAAGAATTAATTCTTAACTTTAAAAACGTTTAAAATGTTATTTTCAAAGAAATATCACAAATAAACTCTTCTTCGCACAAATAATAAAATAAATTTGTGTTCAACATTTCAAAGTTGATGAGGGGAAGTAGTTAAAATATTTTCGGGGTGTTCGAGGAGAGTATCAATTAAAGAAGATATTAACAGGGTCCACTGAAACCGATAGGTTGATATTACCCGAACTTACTCTACTATTATTCCACCTCACTTTTGACCTATCTATTAGACTCGTTCACTCTGTTTTGCCTATATAATGTTTCCGACCCCATTCATTCCCCATTCAAGCATATGTTCTACCCATACAGTCTGCGATACGTAACTTTTCCTATTATATCATTTAGCTTCCTGTTATAAAGTTTTCTCCATTCTCCTGTCTGTTTGCCTCTCTTCATCCAAAAATATTCCTAAGTATTTAGTCTCAAAAACTCAGAGCCCAAATACTCGGCTCTTTTACAAGCCTGAAAATATTTGACTCTGACCCCACGGCTTATAGTCCGTCCCGGAATACTTGTCCCTTGGGTTTTCCCATCCTAAAAATCCGTCGTCCACGGCCGGGTTTGAACCCGCAGTGTTGTGAGAGGCAAATAAAACAGTGCATACATCGAAGAGGTTATATTAAGTGAACATACATACTAACATATATATATATATATAATTATTTGCGAAAGGAGCTATACCTTGCATATCTCATAAACGTAATCTATATAACTTATATAGGGTCTATATGAAACTGTATTGTTTATACTTCAAGTTGTCCTGGTGACCTAGTGGTGTATGGTTTCGGTGTTGATGGATTTTTAGGGCGTAAATATCCTGAGATTAATTTTGTACGGAAATGAAGAAGGTTGTGGGCATCTAATCGCATATTTATTTTACGTAATTGAATCTCAATTCTGTGGAAAGAGACTTGTAAGCAAATAACTTCGTCCAGATTTGTATTCCGATGCTACTGGCCTGAACCATCAAAGTTCATGATTACATAATATACTAACAGTAATAACAAACCTGTGAAATATTATATTTAATATTAAATGCTTTAGAAACAATTTTTTCCAGTTTCACATTCACTGACGTTTCTTCGTAACGTGCGTTTTGTTACGTCATCATTGTAATTATCGCTATGCAACTAAAAGAATTTTGTCAAGAAAATTTATGAAATTTATATTTGTAATAAAACATGAATTGTACGTAATGGATAAAGCCGCATACGGATTTAAAGAAAATTTGTACATCTAGATTTCTCGTGGAATTTCCTGTTTAAGTAAATTATTCATTCTAGTATATACAGTTTTATCTTTAAAAAAGTTATAATAAGTTAATATTTATTAATATTTTTACATTAGACATTTAATATGCATTCAATTACAGCATATTTCTTCTTCTTTTCCTTCTTTCTTGGGAGCTGCAGTCGATCTTGGTGTACTACTAGTTACCATCTGGTATCTGGTTCCAATGTTCACCGTTTTAGAAGCGGATGGAGTTAATTGGTGTTAAAGGCTGTTAAAAGCCTGGGAAAAAGTTTACTTTAACTTACCTGATATATTTTCAAAGTCCTATAGAACAAAATTGCGCATGAGTCAGAGTTTATAGAGCCAGTGATAACCCACCATCGAACGACATATCGATTATTAGCATTGTTTCGATTATTATCGTTTCTTTGTTGTATGTATTTAGACGCTTTTAAAATGAATGAACCTAAAAGCTAACTAACTAACTCATACTTAACCTAATTCAATTACTGTAATCTAGGGTGGATCTCATGAAAAGCCCTTCATTTTTACTCCATAATAATCGCAGCCATCGATAACACACCGAATCCAACAATGTAATATACTCTCTAGAGAAAATAGCAAGTCGCCATTACAATATGTGTATTTGAATAAATAGTTTAAAATTCTGAAATAAATTTATAAAATTGGTTTTAAATATTTTAAAACAGTTAAAAATATTACTAAAACAGAAGAAGAACTATAATTCACAACAATAGACAGAAAAATCAAGGGAAAGTGTTCGTAACCTCGAGCCAAATTCTGGTCACGAGTTTTTTCGAAACGAACTAAATACGTGAGTCCCCTCTATCCATATCCGGCATAAAATGGAACCTCAAGCTTGTGCCGGTTCGCTCAGGGTAGAATATGATCACTCAGGGATGTTTTAAATTATACACTTATTATTTTAGTTTATTGGATGCATTTGTATGTACGATTGTATATCTACAGTGTTTTATACTTCACTCGGTGTGGAGTTGATGCATTACTTCCGCCCACGTGTTTTAATACCACCTTCGCGAACGGTAACTGAAGAACTTGACTATTGTGGAACGTAGGAGCGTGAGAGTGTTTTCACACGCGTCCTCGCCTTATAAGGGCGATGACTCCTCCCATAAAGCCGCCATCCCCACTCCAAGTGTATATGTTATTCATTATAGCTTAGAGGGGTAGGTACCATTCGTTTGGGTTTCTATCTTGGTAATAGACTCGTGTGCACGTTTTGTGCGCCTTCCAGTTATTACTATTAATGGTACGTTTTAGTACTCACGAGTATATTACTTCTTGGCACAAGCTTCAAAAAATTGAGCGGAATAATTTGAGTCTCCCTAGCACAGATTTACTTTGCTGAGATACTGTTCCCATCTATTAACAAAGCGCCATTAAATATAAATAATAATGTAACATTGATTGAAAACTGACTTTATCACCTATAACTTTCCTAACTAATTGAGTTTCTTTTGTAAGATATTTTATGGATACATCCTAATTTCCAATACTCAAATCGAAACATTTGTTTAGGGTTGGCTCCCATAGAAGGTTTATCTTCTCTACAGGAAAGCAATGTGTCTTACCTGTTAATTTCTCTTCACTCTGCCGTTGAAAAGTGAAACTCCCTCACCCGTATTGGTGATATTAAACATCTTTTGAATTGCTTATTTGCCTGGTTTCTCGCCAGAAGATTGTCCAGCAAGAAGGGAATGACAATAATTAATCTACTTCAGATTTAGTCTTTGGGGTTTATATGTACACAAACTCCCTCCACTAACTTCAAAGTAATGCAGTTTCTATGTGGAGGGTGTTTACTTATGATTGCTATTAGTTAAACAGATACTTTCTCAAACTTCGTCTGGGCAGGTCTATGTGTTTATTCTCTTAAGTTGTACTGTGCTGTCATTGAAGTAGATCTTGAATTTGATAACTGAAACCTGTGAAGACAAATACTATGCACTAATTTAATGCAACACTTAAAACAGCAAAGGTGACAAAAATAATATATCTCACCCTAGAATCAGAAGTTATATTATTCGGTAAACAGAGATACATTGACACATTGGATGGGTTGGCACAAGTGCAATTTACATGGATCACCTTGGTAGGATGGATACCCATAATTTTACATGCGAGACAGGCATTAAACTATATGCGCTTTGCAATGAGTAGAAAATCTGGCAACATATTATGCCCTTTTGCAAAGTGACAGAACTCCTTTGATTACATTTGCTACCAGAGAGATTTCTCAGGTCGATGGTACTAGAAAAGCGGTTTGGAATCTATTAGGGTTGGTCGAGTGCGAAGAAACAGAAATTACCTTGATGCAGTGAGAAAATTGTCAGAGGCTAAATTGGAGCTTAGAGAAAGACCTTCAAGCAATCCATAGTAGTTCTTCCCGAGGGCAGGTCTTTCAGTGTATTCATAGCATTTTCTTGCCATGATTTGCATCTTAACTAGGGATTATAGGTGTGGTTGCTACCCGTTACTTTCCACACTGGTGAAGGATGATGTTGATGGCCGAATGATTTTCGGGAAACGTTGGGCCCTAAGCTTCCCGACATTAGTCTTAGAGATGAGGAAGAACCTCGATAAAAACCTCACCCAGGAGCCTGTACCGACCGGCAATCGAACCCGAGCCCGCTGCGTGACAAGGAAGCACGCTACCCTGAGACCACAACGGTGGACAAATACAATATATGTATATATATATATATATATATATATATATATATATATATCCATAGTAATTCTGCCCGAGGTTAGGTCTTTCTCTGCAATCATAGTATTTTCATGCTATGCTTGCAGTTTTACTAGGAATTATATGTGTGGCGGCATCCAGTTCTTTACACACTGGTGATGGATGATGATGATAATGATAAGGATGATGATGATGGCCGGTTGATTTTTAGGAACCGTTGGGCCCTAAGCTTCCTAACATTTGTATCACAGTTGAGGAAAATCCCCGAAAAAACCTTACCGAGGAGCCTATTCCGACCGGGAATCGAAGCTGGCCTGCTGCGTGACAAGTCAGCACGCTAACGTTAGACCATAACGGTGGACAAATTCAATGTGTGTGTGTGTGTGTGTGTGTGTGTGTGTATATATATATATATATATATATATATATATATATATATATATATGGAGAATATAATACATATATAAGAAAAATAAGTGTTTGAATGGGATTCGCCTGGTAGTGTAATGGATATCACGCTGAGGTACAGACTCAGAGATCCGGGTTCGAATTCCGTCCAGGCATTTATTTTTATTATCATACCATATTAAGCTTGCATTGCTCAATGTTAAATATTTAATTATAACATCATAAGCGTCACTGCTATAAGGTAAAAATATTATCTTTAATTTGCTTACTTGTTATAGTCAGCTACTAGATGGCAGTGAAGACTGAGTTCTCGCGACATCTAGTAATAATGGAGAATATAATACATATATAAGAAAAATAAGTGTTTGAATGGGATTCGTCTGGTAGTGTAATGGATATCACGCTGAGGTACAGACTCAGAGATCCGGGTTCGAATCCCGTCCAGGCATTTATTTTTCTTATCATACCATATATATATGTGTGTGTGTGTGTGTGTGTTTTAACGCTCTAGCGGCCTCAATTTTTGTTATGTTGGCATAAAGCAGTAAATTTAAACCGTCAAAATCAGACCATTACTTGGACTTCTGAGGAAATGCACTCAGTTTACGCACTCAGTTTTCCTACGTGACGGACTTTTATAAATTTAAGATTTACATCTGTGTAAATCATAATTACTGATTCGGCTGATTATATTTTGCGCAGAAGCTCTAATTTAGACTAGATGATGAATTACGACCTCGAAAGTTTTCAGACTCGAGACCCACGGTTTAAATTCATTATCGGAGAAATTATACCTTGTATTTTTCCATCCTAGAAAATCGACCGACCGGCCGAGTGTGAATTCTCGAACCTCGGGACCAGAGGCGAAAACTTTAAACTCTAGCTCAAAAAGGCCGTTAGTTAATAGTTTTAACTATTATTTGCTAAATTTATACAAATAAATAGGTTTATTGCCGAGTGCAGAATATTCGTAACATGTACCAGATGCTATAACATTTCCTTACGTTATTTTGTAAACCTAATTTTTTCATTCAAATTGAATTTCCTGTGGAAAGAGACTTGTAAGAAAAGTACGTCATCCCATTCGCGACCAGATTTGAATTCCGATGCTACTGGCCTGAACCATTAAAGTACATGATTACATAATGTACTAACAGTAATAACGTACCTGTGAAATATTAATGTTTTTAATTCCTGATTAAAATAATTTATAAATATTTTTTCCAGTTTCACATTCACTGACGTTTCTTCGTAAAGTGAGAGTTGTTACGTCATCATTGTAATTATCACTATGCAACTAGAAGCATTTTGTCAAGAAAGTTTATGAAATTTATATTTGTAATAAAACATGAATTGAACGTAATGGATAAAGCCGCATACGGATTTATAGAAAATATGTACATCTAGATTTCTCGTGGAATTCCCTGTTTAAGTAAGTTATTCATTCGTGTGTATACAGTTTTATCTTTAAAAAAGTTACAATAAGTTAAATTTTTAAAAATATTTTTACATTAGACATTTAATATGCATTCAATTACAGCATTTTTCTTGTTCTTTGCCTTCTTTCTTTGGGCGCTGCACTCGATCTTGGTGTACTACTAGTTACCATCTGGTCTCTGATTCCAATGTTCACCGGTTTAAAAGCGGATGGAGTTAAATGGTGTTTACACGCTGTTAAAATCCTGGGAAACAGTTTACTTTAACTTACCTGATATATTTTCAAAGTCCTATAGAACAGCAGTCCGCATGAGTCAGAGTTTATGGAGCCAGCGGTATCCCACCATCGAGCGACATATCGATTGTTAGCATTGTTTCGATTATTATCGTTTATTTGTTTTATGTATTTAGACGCTTTTAAAATGTAATGAACCTAAAAGCTAACTAACTAACTCACACTTAACCTAATTCAATTACTTTAACGTAGGGTATATCTCATGAAAAGTACTTTGTTTTTTACTCCATAATAATCGCAGCCATCAATAAACCAACCGTTTCCAACAATGTAATATACTCTATGGAGAAAATAGCATGTCACCATCCATTTGATTAAATAATTTAAAAATTCTAAAATAAAGTTATAAAAATTGTTTTAAATACTATAAAATATTTTAAAATGTTACTAAATACAGAAGAAGAGTTATAATTCACAACAATAAACTGAACAATCAAGGGTAAGTGTACATAAACTTGATCCAAATCCTGAACACGAAATCTTTCGAAACGAACTAAATACGTGAGTCCCCTGTATCCGTATCCGGCATGTAATGGAACCTCAAGCTTGAAAAAAAATGAGCGCAATAATTTGAGTCTGTCTTGCACATATTTAATTTGCTGAGCTACTGTTCCCATTTATTAAAAAAAGCGTAATTAAATATAAATAATAATGTAACATTGATTGAAAATTGACTTTATCACCTATAACTTTCCTAACTAATTGAGTTTCTTTTGTAACAAATTTTATGGATACCAGCCTAATTTCCAATCCCCAAATTGAAAAATTTGTTTAGTGTTGGCTCCCATATAAGGTTTATTCTCTCTAGAGCAAAGCAATTTATCCTACCTGTTAATTTCTCATCTCTCAAATGCCGTTGAAAAGTGAAACTCCCTCACCCGTATTGGTAATATTTAACATCTTCTGAATTGCTTATTTGTCTGGTTTCTCGCCAGAAATTTGTCCAGCAAGGAGTGATTGACAATAATTAATCTACTTCAGATTTAGTCTTTGGGGTTTAGATGCACACAAACTCCTTCCACCTACTTCAACGTCATGCAGTTCCTATGTGGAGGGTGTTTAATTATGATTGCTATTAGTTAAACAGATACTTTCTCAAACTTCGTCTGGGCAGGTCTATGTGTTTATTCTCTTAAGTTGTACTGTGCTGTCATTGAAGTAGAACTTGAATCTGATAACTGAACCCTGTGAAGACAATTACTATGCACGAATTTAATGCAATATTCAAACTGCAGAGGCGATAAAATAATATCTCTTACCCTAGAATCAGAAGTTATATTATCCGGGAAACAGAGATACATTGACACATTGGATGGGTTGGCACAAGTGCAATTTGCATGGATCACCTTGGTAGGATGGATACCCATAATTTTACAATCGACGAAGGCATTAAACTATGAGCGCTTTGCAATGAGCGGAAAATCTGGCAACATATTATGCCCTTTTGCAAAGTGACAGAACTCCTTTGATTACATTTGCTACCAGAGAGATTTCTCAGGTCGATGATACTAGAAAAGCGGTTTGGAATCTATTAGGGTTGGTCGAGTGCGAAGAAACAGAAATTACCTTGATGCAGTGAGAAAATTGTCAGAGGCTAAATTGGAGCTTAGAGAAATACCTTCAAGTAATCCATAGTAGTTCTTCCCGAGGGCAGGTCTTTCACTGTATTCATAGCATTTTCTTGCCATAATTTGCAGCTTAACTAGGGTTTATAGGTGTGGTTGCTTCCCGTTACTTTCCACACTGGTGAAGGATGATGTTGATGGGCGAATGATTTTCGGGAACCGTTGGGCCCTAAGTTTCCCGACATTAGTCTTACAGATGAGGAAGAATCTCGATAAAAAAAACCTCATCCAGGAGCCTGTACCGACCGGGAATCAAAACCCGAGCCCGCTGCGTGACAAGTAAGCACGCTACCCTGAGACCACAGCGTTGGAAAAATAAAAATCCCGGTCGGTACAGGCTCCTGAGTGATATATATATATATATATATAGTAATTCTGCCCGAGGGTAAGTCTTTCTCTGCAATCATCGTATTTTCATGCTATGCTTTGCAGCTTTACTAGGGCATTAAAGGTGTGGTAGCTTCCCGTTGTTTCCACACTGGTGATGCATGATGATGATAATGATCAGGATGATGATGAAGGCCGGTTTGATTTTTGGGAACCGTTGGGCCCTAGGCTTCGTGCCATTTGTCTCACAGTTGAGGAGAAACCCCGAAAAAACCTTACCGGGGAGCCTATTCCGACCGGGAATCGAAGCAGGCTTGCAGCGTGACAAGGAAGCACGCTAATTTGAGACCTCAGGGATGGACAAATTCAATGTGTATATATATATATATATATATATATATCTGTGTGGGTGTGTTTGTGTGTGTGTTTGTGTTTGTGTTTGTGTTTTTGTGTTTGTGTGTTTGTGTGTTTTTGTGATTGTGTGTTTTTGTGTCTGTGTGTTTGTGTGTTTGTGTGTGCGTGTGTGCGTGTGTGCGTGGGTGCGTGTGTGCGTGTGTGCGTGTGTTTGTGTGTTTGTGTGTGCGTGTGTGCATGTGTGCGTGTGTGTGCGCGTGTGCGCGTGCCCGTGCGCGTGCATGTGTGTGTGTTTTTTAACGCTCTAGCGGTCCCAATTTTTGTTATGTCGGAACCAAACTCTTGGCATATAGCAATAAATTTATGCCGTCAAAATCAGACACCATTACTTGGACTTCTGATTAAATGCACTAAGTTCACGCACTCAGTTGTCTTACGTGACGTACTTTTATAAGTTTAAGATTAACACCTGTGTAAATCATAATTACTGATAAGTAGCTGATCGCTGTGGTTAATATAAATATATATCCATACACCCTCACGTGAGAGAAATATGCTCCCTAACGGGAGGTTTATAACTAGCTAGTTTAGTAACACTTATTTCTCTACATATGTCGGCTAGTGTCCTGTGGTTAGCATATTCCCCCAAAAAAATGTAGTCAAGTAATGTATAACTTGGGTGGGAAAGGCCGATTACATTTTGCGCAGAAGCTCTAATTTAGACTAGAGGATCTTTTACGACCCCGAAAGTTTTGAGACTCGACACGCACGGATCAAAGTCACTATCAGAGAACTTATACCTTGTATTTTTTCATTCTAGAGAATTCACCGACCGCCCGAGTTTGAATTATCGACCCTCGGGACCAGAGACAAAAACCTTAAACTCTAGCTCAACAAGGCCTTTAGATAATAGTTTTAACTATTATTATTTCCTAAATTTATAACAATAAAGAAATGTATAGCCGAGTGCAGAACATTCGTAACAAGTACCGGATGCTAGAAAATTTCCTTAAATTATTTTGTAAACCTAATGTTTTCATTCAAGTTGAATTTCCAGAGGTTCAGTAATAAAGGAAGCCAGTAAGATGTAAGGAAAAAATAAATGATTAATGGAAGAATTGAATTAAGTTGAGGCTGTAACGATTAATTACAACAGATAAAGGCATCAATTACTCTTTTCATGGAATATGATTACAATTGAAGAAATATGTGAATATTGATATTCCTAAAAAATAGTGAAGGTTTGCCATTAAAGGGTAAAATTGATTTTTGTCTTGTAATATGCTATTTTAAATATAAAACTACTACTACTACTACCACTACGACCACTACCATTACCCCTAATTCTATTGCTACTACCTACACCATATATAATAATACCACCACCACTACAACCATCACCATTAGTACTAATACTACTACTACTACTACTACTACCACGACTACTAATACCTCCACCACCACTGCTACTACAATTACTAATACTGAAACTACTACTACTACTAATTCATCCACTAATACCACTACTATAACTACTATTACTTCCACCACAACCACTACTACGACTACTAACAAAAGCACTACTACTATCACTACTACCAATATTACTACATCTACTCCTACCACTACGACCACTACTACCTACACCACTTACACTACTATCACCACCGCTACAAACACCACAATCACTACTACTACTACTACCACTACTACTAATACCACCACTACAACCACTACACTATCACCACCATTACACCACTACTACCTCTACCATTATTCTACCACTAATACATCTACTTATACCACTACTACAAAATCTACTACTACCACCAAAACTAATACTACCACCACAACCTCCTATGACTACTAACAAAACCACCGCTACTACTACTACCACTTGTCCACTACTACTGCCTCTACTGCTACCACCATACTACTACTGCCACCACACTAGCGCTACTACGACTTCTATCCACAACTATTACTACCAAAACCACTACCACTACTATCTCTAATACTGCCACTATTTATATCACTACCACCACTATTACTACCACTCCTACTATCACTACCACCACTACTATCACTACTACCAATACTACTAACAAAGACACTACTACTACGATCAACACCACCACTACTACTACTACTACTACTACTCCAACCACTACTACCATTACTGCTATTACCACTACCACCAATACTTATATTACTGCCACACTACTAATACTAATGCCACTACCACCACCAACACTACCACCAACACCACTAGTAATAGTACTGCCACTACCACCACCAGTACTAATACTACTGCCACTACGACACCTCCACTACAACCACTACTAGCAATACTACTTCACTACCACCACTACTAATACTACTGTCACTATCACCACTACTTATACTATTGTCACTACCACCACTTAACTACTACTAATACTACCACCACCACCACCACAAATTTAATGTCACTATTATCACTACCGCCACCACTAATACTAGCACCAATACCACTACCACCACCACCACTAGTAATAGTACTGCCACTACCACCACCAGTACTAATACTACTGCCACTACGACACCTCCACTACAACCACTACTAGCAATACTACTCCACTACCACCACTACTAATACTACTGTCACTATCACCAGTACTTATACTATTGCCACTACCACCACTTAACTACTACTTATACTACCACCACTACCACCAACACCACCACTAATTTAATGTCACTATTATCACTACCGCCACCACTAATACTAGCACCAATACCACTACCACCACCACCACTAGTAATAGTACTGTCACTACCACAACCAGTACTAACACTACTGCCACTACGACACCTCCACTACAACCACTACTAGCAATACTACTCCACTACCACCACTACTAATACTACTGTCACTATCACCACTACTTATACTATTGCCACTACCACCACTTAACTACTATTACTACCACCACTACCACCAACACCACCACTAATTTAATGCCACTATTATCACTACCGCCACCAATAATACTAGCACCAATACCACTACCACCACCATCCCTACTAATAGTACTGCCACTACCACCACCAGTACTAATACTACTGCCACTACGACCGCCACCACTAGTAATACTACTCCACTACCAACAACACCTTCACAACAACTAATGCTACCGCCACCACCAACACCAGTACTAATACTACTGCCACTACCACAATCGCCACCACCACCACCACCACCACCACCACCACTACTAATACTTCTGCCACAGTCATCATCGCCACCGCAACCACCACCATTACCACCGCCTTACCACCGCCACAACTACTAATATTACTGCCACTACCAACATCAACGCTACTTCTACCTTTACAACCACTACCACCTGCACTGGTATTATCGCTACCACCGCTACCTCCACTGTCACAACTGCCGCTGCTTCTGCAGCTGCTGTTCCTGCTACTGTCGATGCTGCTGTTGTTGACTACTGTGCTATTGTTAGCGCTTCTACAGCTGCTACTACTACCACTATTATCACAATTACCAATGCCACCACTACTACCACCTCTAATATTTCCACTACTACTAACACCAGTAATACCACCACTATTATTACTATTACCGCTTCCACTACCACTACTCCTATTGCTTATATACATAAGGACTTTATTAAACTAAAAGTATGATACATACAATTATGGATCGCACGGGCAGTAAGCCGTGCGTGCTGTTGACAGTCCGTTACATTAAGTTGATGTTTAAAAACAAAAAAAAACACAATAATATTACAATTAGATATCAATACAATTACATTATGCATTAACTTAGTTATGTAGAATTATAAAGAATTTATGGCATTGCAATTTCCTAACATATTTATTTATTTCTGAATAAGTGTTATTCTTATTTTCCGTTTTGTCCAGAAATCTACCCAGGTTTATCCAATTTTTGTGGGTTTACCAGTAACTCGTAGCATGCCAATCTTCCACGATTTGAATTTAGAAATCTTTCCGATAATAACTGATGCTTCCAATATTCTAAATCGTTATATTCTCCTACTATATGTATCTCGTCTTCAAAGTTCCCGCACATTGGACATATTCGCATATCGTGATCGTCGCTAATTTTTTAAAAATTTCCATACCCCTAACCTGAACCAAGCAAGCCCTGATCTCTCTTTAAATCCTAGATTGAGTATATAAGATTATTTTCCCCAAACTTGTTTTAGGTCTCTTTGCAAAAAATAGTAATCGTTTTCCCGCACATTCGGCCAAAATATTTTTTTGGTTTAGATCTAAGTACCTCCCAATTTTTCTCCACACATTCTTGCGATTTTCAGTCTCTTTTCCCCATACCCAACCCATCCAAATACTTCTATTGCTAATACTACTGCTACTACTACTACAGCTGCTGATGCTGTTTCTGCCGCTGTTTACGCCGTCGCCGCCTACTACTAACAACACTAATATGCACTTTTAGTGCCGTACAAGTATACTTACTTTGATATGTTAAACAATAAAGGTGACTGCTGTTAATTTGTAGGGCAACGATACCTTATTTCGTAATAACCCTAATTTCGCGATACATTTCAATTCGTTGTCATGGAATAATTTATTTTAATGCAGTTCCTGGGTACTCCATACATGACAAACTTTTTCTTTCCATGTATTACTTTGTGCTACTTTTAAATACCAATATATAGCCTCAAAATGCATTTTGATCTTCAAAGTGGTTGAAAAACAATTTTTGTTCTCTCTTTCGTGACTGTCGATAAGAAAATGTTTAATATTTGCGGCAACTGTTTATTATAATAGTTATATAACATTTCGATATCAATTAAACAAACTCATTCATAGTCTTAACGATAGAAAATGGCAAAAAATAATACAGCAGTTCCCACATTTACGATTTTATAATTTTTTCCGTTGTTATGGCTCCATCGCATATTTAACCGTGTGAATGTAGACAGTAAAAAGAATGAAAATGAATAAACTTTCACATTACTTACACTATATCAATTACACTAAAATTATATATTTTTCTCAATAACAGGGCTATAAATATTAGGCCTATAGAGACTAAACAGGCATTTGTTTGAAAACATTTGATAAAATTATTTATTCATCGTTCCTAAAATTAGGTATGTCTGAATTTTCAATTTTCGTTATCGTTTCTCTAAATTATTATTATTATTATTATTATTATTATTATTAGTAGTAGTAGTAGTAGTAGTAGTAGTAGTAGTAGTAGTAGTAGTAGTATTAGTATTATTACTATTATTTTTTCATGATTATGCTTATACTGGGAAATATTTTTGCTAGAGAGTAGTACTTGTGTATAGCCTAATTGTTTGCAGACATATTATCACCATCTGTATTTTTAATTTAATTACCTAATGACAATTATATTTTTAGTGGAAAATAGGTCAAAATATGGAATTTCATTTGATATAATTTAATAAATGTTTGTATTTGCCCATACATAATTTCTGATATTGGTTATTAACTTTAATAAGAACGGGTAATTCAGTTTTATTTTTAATTTCTCAGCTTCTGTTTTAATATCAAGGAATTACGATACCACTACCACGGATTTAGGAGCCATGTTATTTATTTACAAAGTCTAGGATAAAACATTGAGATATTTGGGACACCTCTACATAGGTTTGGAGTAAATTCGATAAATATTTTCTTGGAAGGTTCATACTACATTACTGTATACATATTTTGTTACTATTGTCTAAAATGATACATTTACACAAAAAAAAACAAGATAAAATCTGAGAATTAGGCACGTTTACACTATGTACTTCATTCGAATGACCAATGATCATCTTAAAGGGACTTATAGTTTATAGTTCGAGATACGATAAGAACAATCATTTTTAAAAACTAACTAACTCGCTGCTACTATACCCGCAGGTTTAAAACCGTGCGGACATACGATCTCGATAAATCCTAACCTTGAATATCGTTTTTCAATCAACCCTTTTGTATTTCACTACCTCAAATCATGCTTAATGTTATTTTTTTGCGCGATAGTGCGTATTGTCCTTCTCACAGCAACAGCGACCATGTTTGAAAGTTCAACTTCTACATTTTGGGGTTTTATATACATTTATATTTATATACATTCATATTTTACACATTTTCTATTTCATATAACTATACTGTAATATTGCATATTACAAATCACGTGTGGGAAGTAAAACCACTGCCCTCTATGTAAATTACGTACAGTGTATGTTCAAAAAAATCCAAAAGGTTGTGTTAATATATATTATATGAAACAAATCACTACATTTTAAATGAACTGAACTATATTTGAAACAATATAAAATAAGATATACATACTTGCCGGCATATTATAACTGATTCGTGTCACGGCCTGCTGTATTTTTAACTAATAAACATTGCCCACACTGTTAACGTTGGTCAGTTGTTTATAATGAACTCAAATATTTTCAGCAAATATCTTATTATTTCGTTATTATTTATTATTTTGGTAAGACCATCCCGCAAAAACAATGTACAACGCACGTTTGAGATGTGTTTTACAGATCCTCGGAAATGAAAATCCTCGCTATCTCTCGGTTTTTAAACATTTTCCTATGTTTCATTAAAAACCACTTCCCAACGTCGCAATGTTATATAGAGGAACTTTCGGTAATGTGGAACCCTATTTTCATGTTGTTTTTCTTATTTTAATTAAGGAATTTTAATTTTGTTTCATTACAGTGATTATCATTATTGTTATAACTATGAAAGAGCATTCTTATTTTATTCAAATTTGGAAAAATATTCATACTTTATAATTGTTTACATTACAAGGAAGGTCCACTTTTACCTCCATATTCGAGTACAGTGGACCCCAGAGTCCACCCTAGCTTTTAGTCTATTTTTAAGTTTATTTACTCTATTAATTTATACAGATAGGCACAAATTTATCTGAAAGAATTTTTGACTGTTCGTAATAAAAAATTATTAGATTTTATTTAATGTTTCCACAAATTAGTGTTGATTATAACATTCACACGTCATTCATCTGCAGACAGCAACGGTGTTTTGGGTTTAGTAAAATTACATGGATATTGAATACAATTAAGTGCATGGTTTTTACAGATAGCTTCCTCACTGATAAAATATACGTATTCATGTAAACTGGACACAGGTCAACTTTAACCGCCTCATGGAGAGTCCACATTATCCGAATTACTTTGTTATGTTTAATTATTTTATACAGCCGCCATATCACATAATATCAAATCAAACTCGTCAATATATTAAAATATCATCTATATAATATAATATAATATATTTGAGATTTTTCAACATTTGTAATATTCATTAGCAGAAATTAAGAATTATTTCTTAGCTTGAAAAACGTTTAAAATGTTATTTTCATAGAAATATCACAAATAAACTCTTCTTCGCACAAATAATAAAATACATTAGTCTTGAACACGTCAAACTAGATGAGGGGAAGTAGTTAAAATATTTTCGGGGGTGTTTGAGGACAGTACCAATTAAAGAAGATATTAACAGGGTCCACTCAAACCGAAGGGTTGATATTACCCGAACTTCCTCTACTATTTTTCCACCTCATTTTCGGCCTAGCTACTAGACTCGTTCACTCTGATTTGCCTATATAATGTTTCCGAACCCATTAATTTCCCACTCAAGCATATGATCTGCCAATACAGTCTGTGATACGTAACTTTTCCTATTATACCTGATTTACCATAAAGATCATCTAGCTTCCTGTTATGAAGTTTTCTCCATTCACTTGTCCGTTTGCCTCTCTTCAACCAAAAATTTTCCTAAGTATTTAGACTCAAATATTCGGGGCCCCAATACTCGTCTCTTTTACGAGCCTGAAAATGTTTGACTCTGACCTCACGGATTATCGACCGTCCCGGAATACTTGTCCCTTTGATTTCCCCTCCCAAAAATCCGTTGCCCACGGCCGGGTTTGAACCCGTTATGTTGTGAGGGGCATATAAAACAGTACATACAAAGAAGACGTTATATTAAGTAAAGATATATATATATATATATATATATATATAATATATATATATATATTATTTATTCATTTATTTATAATTATTTGCGAAAGAACTATACCTTGCATATGTCATAAACGTATTCTATATCAATTATATAGGGTCAATATGAAACTGTTTTGTTTACACTTCATATTGCCCTGGTGGCCTAGTGGTGTATGGTTCCAGTGTTGATGGATTTTTAAGGCGTAAAAATCCTGACTAGGACTTTGTACGGAAATGAAGTAAAGTTGCGGGCCTCTTATCGCATATTTATTTCATGTAAATGAATCTCAACCCGGTGGAATGAGGCTCATAAGCAAAGTACGTCGACGCATTCGCGTCCAGATTTATTTTCCCGATTCTACTGGCCTGAACCATTAAAGTTCATGATTACGTAAGGTACTAAGAGTAATAAAAAACTTGTGAAATGTTGTTTTAAATTCCCGATTAAAATAATTTAGAAACACAATTCATAATTTGTTAACATGTGTGAAGAAGGTACAGTGTACCGAAACAGCTGTCACTGAATTATATAATAAATATGAAAATCAAATAAAACTACGTTTTATTTTTATTTAATTAATAATTTAGAATTTTTTTTTCCAGTTTCACATTCACTGACGTTTCTTAGTAACGTGCGAGCTAATACGTCATCATCGTAATTATCGCTATGCAACTAGAAGCATTTTCTCAAGAAAGTTTATGAAATTTTAATTTGTAAAAAGATGAATTGAACATAATGGATAAAGCCGCATACGGATTTAAAGAAAATACGTACATCTAGATTTCTCGTGGAATCTCCTGTTTATGTAAGTTATTCATATATAGAGTTTTATCTTTTAAAAAGTTACAATAAGTTAATTTTTTATATCTTTACATTAGGCATTTACTATGCATTCAATTACAGCATTTTTTCTTCTTTATCTTCTTTGTTTGGGCGCTGCAGTCGATCTTGGTGTACTACTAGTTACCATCTGGTGTCTGGTTCCAACACATTGCTCTTTCGTCAGAGTTTATAGAGCCAGCGATAACCCACCATCGAACGACATACCGATTACTAGCGTTGTTTCGATTATTATCGTTTCTTTGTTATATGCATTCAGACGCTTTTAAAATGTAATGAACCTAAAAGCTAACTAACTAACTCATACTTAAACTAATTCAATTACTCTAACCTATTGTCGATCTCATGAAACGCCCTTTGTTTTTACTCCATAATAATCGCAGCCATCGATAACACACCGGTTCCAACTATGTAATATACTCTCTGGAGAAAATAGCAAGCCACCATCACAATATATACATTTGTATAAAACATTAAAATTCTAAAATAAATTAATAAAATTGGTTTTAGATATTTTAAAATATTTAAAAATGTTACTAAATATGAAGACGAGTAATAATTTATTACAATAAACAGAAAATCAAGGATAAGTGTTTTTAAACTTGAGCCACATTCTCATCACGACATTTTTCCAAACAAACTAAATACGTGAGACCCTGTATCCGTATCCGGCATGTAATGGAACCTGAAGCTTGCAAAAAAAAATTGAGCGGAATAATTTGAGTCTCTCTTGCACAGATTTAATTTGCTGAGCTACTGTTCCCATCTACTAAAAAAGCGTCATTAAATATAAATAATAACGTAACATTGAATGAAAACTGAATTTATCACCTATAACTTTCCTAACTAATTGAGTTTCTTTTGTAAGAAATGTTATGGATACCAGCTTAAATTTCAATCCACAAATTGAAATATTTGCTTACGGTTGGTTCCCATAGAAGGTTTATCTTCTCTACAGCAAAGCAATTTCTCCTACCTGTTAATATCTCTTCTCACAAATTCCGTTGAAAAGTGAAACTCCCTCACCCGTATTGGTGATATTTAACATCTTCTAAATTGTTTCTTTGTCTTGTTTCTTGCCAAAAGTTTGTCCAGCAAGGAGTGATTGACAATAATTAATCTACTTCAGATTTAGTCTTTGGGGTTCAAACGTACAAAAACTCCCTCCACCTACTTCAAAGTTATGCAATTCCTATGTGGAGGGTGTTTACTTGTGATTGCTATTAGTTAAACATATACTTTCTCTAACTTCGTCTGGGCAGGTCTATGTGTTTATTCTCTTAAGTTGTCCTGTGCTGTCATTGAAGTTGACTCTTGAATCTGATAACTGGAACTGTGAAGTCAATCACTATGCACTAATTTAATGCAACGCTCAAACAGCAGAGGTGACAAAAATAATATATCTCACCCTAGAATCAGAAATTATATTATCCGGAGAACAGAGATACATTGACACATTGGATGGGTTGGCGCAAGTGCATTTGCATGGATCACCTTGGCTGGACGGATACCCATAATTTTGCAAGCGAGGAAGGCATTAAACGATGAGGGCTTTGCAATGAGCGGAAAATCTGGCAACATATTATGCAATTTTGCAAAGTGATAGAACTCTTTTGATTACAGTTGCTTCCAGAGAGATTTCTTAGGTCGATAGTACTAGAATGACGTTTTGGAATCTATTAGGGTTGGTCGAGTTCGAAGATGGAACAGAAATGAACTTGATGCAGTGAGAAAATTGTCAGAGGCTAAATTGGAGCTTACAGAAATAACTTCAAGCAATCCATAGTAGTTCTTCCCGAGGGTAGGTCTTTCACTGTATTCATAGCACTTTCTTGCAATGATTTGCAGCTTAACTAGGGAATTACTGGTGTGATTGCTTCCCGTTGTTTTCCACACTGGTGAAAGATGATGTTGATGGCCGAATGATTTTCGGGAACCGTTGGGCCCTAAGCTTCCCGACATTAATCTTACAGGTGAGGAAGAACCTCGATAAAAACCTCACCCAGGAACCTGTACAGACAGGGAATCGAACCGTAACCCACTGCGTGACAAGGAATCACGCTACCCTGAGGCCACAGCGGTGGACAAATACAGTATATATATATATACCCATACATAGTAATTCTTCCCGAGGGCAGGTCTTTCACTGCAATCATCGTATTTTCATGCTATGCTTTGCAGCTTTTCCCTGTTCGCTCAGGGTAGAATATGATCACTCAGGGATGTTTAAATTATACACTTATTATTTCAGTTTATTGGATAAATTTGTATGTATAATTGTAGATTTACAGTGTTTTATACTTCACTAACTCGGAGTGGAATTGATGAATTATTTCCGCCCACGTGTTTTAATATCACCTTCGCGAACGTTTACTGAAGAACTTGACTATTGCAGAACGTAGGAGCGTGAGAGAGTTTTGATACGCGTCCTCGCCTTATAAGGACGAAGACTCCTCCCATAAAGTCGCCACCCCCACTCCGAGTGTATATGTTATTCATTATAGCTTAGAGGGGTAGGTACCATTCGTTTGGGTTTCTATGTTGGTAATAGTCTCGTGTGCACGTTTGTGCGCCTTCCGGTTATTACTATTAATGGTACGTTTTAGTACTTACGAGTCTATTACTTCTTGCCACAAGCTTTACTAGGGAATTATAGGTGTGGTGGCTACCAGTTCATTCTACACTGGTGATGGATGAGGATGATAATGATCAGGATGATGATGATGGCCGGTTGATTTTTGGGAACCGCCGTGCCCTAAGCTTCCTGACATTTATCTCACAGTCGAGGAAAAGCCCCGAAAAACCTTTACGAGGAGCCTATACCGACCGGGAATCGAAGCCGGCCTGCTGCGTGACATGGCAGCACACTAACTTTAGACCAGAGCGGTGGACAAATTCAATGTGTGTATATATATATATATATGTGTGCGTGTGTTTCTTTTTACGTTCTAGCGGTCTCAATTTTAGTTAAGTGGGAACCAAACCCTTGGCATATAGCATTAAATTTAAACCGTCAAAATCAGACACCATTAATTGGACTTTTGAGGAAATGCACTAAGATTACGCACTCAGATTTCCTACGTGACGGACTTTTATAAATTTAAGTTTAACACTTGTGTAAATCATAATTACTGATAAGTAGCTGATAGCTACGGTTAATAGTAATCTATATCCATACATCCGCCCGTGAGAGAAGGGTGCCAACTAACGGGAGGTTCGTAACTAGCTAGTTTATTAACGCTTATTTCCCTACAGATGTCAGCTAGTGTCCTGTGGTTACCAAATTCCCCCAAAAAATGTGTGCGAACTAATGTATAATTTACATGGGAAAGGCCGATTACATTTAATTTAGACTAGAGGATCTTTTACGACGCCGAAAGTTTTCAGACTCGGGGTCCATGATTTAAATTCATTATCGGAGAACTTATACCTTGTATTTTTCCATCCTAAAAAATCCACCGATCGTCCGAGTTTGAATTCTCGAACCTCGGGACCAGAGGCAAACTCCTTAAACTCTAGCTTAAAAAGGCCGTTGGCTAATAGTTGTAACTATTATTATTTCCTACATTTATACAAATAAAGAGGTTTACTGCCGAGTGCAAAACATTCGTAACAAGTACCGGATGCTAGAAAATTTCCTTAAATTATGTTATAAACCAATTTTTTTTTCAAGTGGAATTTCCAGAGGTTGGGTAATAAAGGAAGGCAGTAATATGTAAGGAAGAAATAAATGACGAATGGAAGAATTGAATTAAGTTGAGGTTGTAACGATGAATTACAATAGATAATGGCATCAATTACTCTTTTCATGGAATGTAATTACAACTGAAGTAATCTGTGAATATTGATGTTCCTAAAAATAGTGAAGGTTTCTCATTAAAAGGTAAAATTGATTTTTGTCTTGTAATAGGCCTATGCTATTTTAAATGTAACTCTACTACTACTATACAATTATTACCACCACCGCTACTACCACTATGACCACCACTACAACCACTACTAGTACAATACTACTACGACTAATTATACTACTACCACCACCTCACCAACCATCGCCAATAAAACCATCACCATTCCTACTACTACTACTACTACTACTACTACATACACCACTTATACTGCTACCACCACCACCACCGCTACAATCACCACCATCATTACTACTACTCCACTACTACTAATACCATCACTACTGCTATTACTACTACTACTATTACTACTACTACAACTATCACTAAAACTGCCAATACATATACCACTACCAACTCTATTACTACCACTACTACTATCACAACCAACACTACCACTACTATCACTACAATAAATACTACTAACAATACAGTTACCACTACTAACAACACCACTACCATTACTTCTAGTATTACCGCCTCTAGCAACACCAACGTTACCACCACCAGTACTAATACAATTCCACACTACAAATATTACTGTCACTACCACCACTATCACCACCAACACAAATTGTAGCAGTACTGCCACTACCATCATCACTACTAATACTACTGCCACTACCACCATCACTACTAATACTATTGCCACTACCTACACCATCATCAATACCAACATCACCACCACCACCTAATTACTACCAAATCTAATACTATCACCACCAACAACACCACTAATACTAATACCAAAAATGCCAGTACCCCCACCGCCAGTGCTAATTCTACTGTCACTACCACCACCACTACTAATACACTGCTCAAAACAATTAGAGGAACGCTTGTGATAAATTGAATAAGTAATTGTTTTTTAAAGCTGTGATGCTGAAAGTTGGACAATATATAAATTGAATTATTCATTTTATCATTGGATACAAATTTTAAAGATCCATAGCCTAAATACAGAGAAATTACCTCAAATAACCAATATAGAGATTTTTTTTATTTTGGAAGGCACTGGTTACTTATAATTGGTAAGCTTCCTGATGTTGCTATAGTGACAAATGTTGATTATTGCCTTGTTTATTGAAGTCTCTGACAAAATGAGGCATTTAAATGAGTTTCAAGTGTATCATGCTCTACGTCTTTTACGACAAGGTCAAGCTCTGCGACAAGTGGCTAGAAAGCTTTGGGTTTCTCCTTCCGTGGTGTCCAGGTTACGCAACAGGCACAGAGGGACAGGTCAGCATTGTAGAAGACGTAAAACAAGCCCACAGGATGACAGATACGCTGTTGTGTCTGCTCTTCGACAGTGTACAAAAACTGCAAAAGACCTGCAGAATGACCTTCATATGGCTTCCGGAATTCCGGTTTCAGATCAAAACATAAGGAACAGATTAAGGAAGAGAATATTCGTCCAAAAAGGCCCGTTAAAAAACCACGCTTAACAAATGGGCATAAGGCAGCAAGACGTACGTATGCTGAAAACCATGGTGATTAGAACCTGAACCAGTGGGAGTCTGTGCTCTTCTCGGACGAATCCAGGTATCGTCTTACACGTTGTGGTGGTCGATTGAGGGTGTGGGGACGGCCAGGAGAAAGATTGTCTGCAGAGGCTGTACAGGAAATTTCTAGATTCCGTAGGAGGGTTCCATAATGGTGTGGGCCGTAGTTTATGTACAACACTCGTACGGACCTTGTACTTGTTCCCCAGCGACGAAATGCTGTCCGGTATATCGAGCACGTTCTGGAAGAGCATTTATTCCCTGCTGCCATTGGAGTAGGCCCTGGATTTCTGTTTATGCAGGATAAATGCCAGGGCCATTCTGTTCCTTTCTGGGCTGTCACCAGGGATTTCCTGAGGAGGAATGAAATTGAGGGAATGGAGTGGCCCAGCGGTCAGCCCAGCTCTCAACCCTATTGAACACTTTTGTGATCTTCTAGACCGGTAGGTTCGGAACCGACATCAAGCTCCACAAACTCTGCAGGCAACTTGGATATCCTCTAAGGAGGAATGGGAGAATATCACCTCAAGAGGAAATCCAGAATCTTATTGGGAGTATGCCACGAAGGTACCAAACTTGTCATCGAATGTCGTGGAGGCCATACACGATACTAACTCTATATAGCGAGTGTTTAACTTTGAAAAATAAGCACAACATTCAATTCCTTACATAGCGCAATTTTTTGAAAAGTTAATTATCAGAGTCATTCATTTGTTTTTATTGACATGAGCAATAAATAAATAAATAAATAACCACAAATTATGTATTCTATTAATTTCATGTTTGTAACTTTATCCAATGAAAAAATATTTGCATATTTCATAGTGTTCCTCTAATTGTTTTGAGCAGTGTACTATTGCTACTACCAACACCACTACTAATACTATTGCAACTACCAACACCACTACTAATACTATTGCAAATACCACCACAACTATTAATACTATTGCCATTGCCAACACCATCATCACTACCACCACCACCACCACCTAATACTCACCTAATTCTACCCAACACCACACCACATCACTCTACCACCATCATACTTAATTAACTAACCAATACTAATACCACTACACACCAACCCCCTTAATTACACTACCATTACTAATATTACCTACACACATCACCTCTAATCTATGTCGCTACTACCATTACACCATCATCTTTACTAAATACTACTGTCACTACCACCACAACTACTAATACTATTGCCACCTCCAACACCATCATCACTACCACCACCACCTAATTACTACCAATATTAATACTACCACCAGCACCATCACCACTAATACTAATGACACTCCTACCAGTACCACAACCAGCACTACTAATACTACTGTCACTACCACCACCACTACTAATCCTATTGCCACTATCACCACAATTAATAATACTATTGCCACCTCCAACACCATCATCACTACCACCACCACCACCTAATTACTACCAATACTAATACTACCACCACCGCCACCACTACTAATACTATTGCCACCTCCAACACCACCATCACTACCACCATCATCACTTAATTACTACCAATACTAATACCACTACCACCACCACCTAATTACTACCATTACTAATATTACCACCACCACCATCACCTCTAATACTAATGTCGCTACTACCAGTAACACCATCATCTTTACTAATACTACTGTCACTACCACCGCCAATACTAATACTATTGCCACCACCAACACCATCATCACTACCACCACATATTTACTACCAATACTAATACTACCACCACCACCATCACCACTAATACTAGTGCCACTACTACCAGTGTCATCACCAGCACAAATAATACTACCGTCACTACCACCACCACAACAACTAATACTCTTGCCACTACCAACATCATCATCACTACCACCACCTCCAACACTTAATAACAACCAATATTATTACTACCACCTCCACCACCACCTAATTACTACCAATACTAATACTACCACCACCAACAACACTAATTATACTATTGCCACCTCCAACACCATCATCACTACCACCACCACCTAATTACTACCAATACTAATACTACCACCACCACCATCACCACTAATACTAATGCCACTACTACCAGTAGTACCACCATCATTACTAATATTACTGTCACTACCGTCACCACTACTAATACTATTGCCACTTCCAACACCATCATCACTACCACCACTACCACCTAATTACTACCAATACTTACACTACCACCACCGTCACCACTACTTATACTATTGCCACTACCACCACCATCACCACCACCACCACCTAATTACTACCAATACTAATACTACCACCACCACCACCATCACCACTAATACTAATACCACTACTACCAGTAGTACCACCATCATTACTAATATTACTGTCACTACCGTCACCACTACTAATACTATTGCCACTTCCAACACCATCATCACTACCAACACTACCACCTAATTACTACCAATACTTACACTACCACCACCGCCACCACTACTTATACTATTGCCACTACCACCACCATCACCACCACCACCACCTAATTACTACCAATACTAATACTACCACCACCAACATCAACACTAATACTAATGCCACTACTAACAGTACCACCAGCATCATTACTAATGCTACTGTCACTACCGCAACCACTACTAATAATATTGCCACTACCAGCAACATCTTCACTACCACCACCACCACCATCTAATTACTAACAATACTAATACTACCACCACCACCATCACCACTAATACCAATGCCACTACTAATAGTAACACCACCATCATTACTAATACTACTGTCACTACCGCCACCACTACTAAAACTATTGTCATCTCCAACACCATCATAACTATCACCACCACCACCTATTTACTACCAATACTAATACTACCACTAACACAATCACCGCTAATACTAGTGCCACTACTAGCAGTGTCATCACCAGCACAAATAATACCACTGTCACTACCACCACAACAACTAATTCTGTTGCCACTAACAACACCATCATCATTACCACCACCACCACCTAATTACTACCAAAACTACTACTACCACCACCATCATCACCACTAATACTAATGCCACTATTGTCACTACTATCACCAGCATTACTAGTATTACTGCCACTACCACCACCACTAATACTAATGCCACTACTACCAGTAACACCACCATCTTTACTAATACTACAGACACTACCACCGCCAATACTAATACTATTGCCACTACAACCACCATCATCACTTCCACCACCATCACCACCACCGCCACCTAATTACTACCAATAATAATACTACCACCACCAACATCACAACTAATTCTAATGCCACTACTACCAGTACCACCACCATCATTACTAATACTACTGTCACTACCGCCACCACTACTAATACTATTGCCATTACCAACACCATCTTCACTACCACCACCACCATCTAATTACTACCAATACTAATACTACCACCACCATCACCACTAATACTAATGCCACTACTAACAGTAACACCACCATCATTACTAATACTACTGTCACTACCGCCACCACTACTAATACTATTGCCACTACCAGCAACAACTTCACTACCACCACCACCATCTAATTACTCCCAATACTAATACTACCACCACCACCATCACCACTAATACTAATGCCACTACTAACAGTACCACCACCATCATTACTAATACTACTGTCACTACCGCCACCACTACTAAAACTATTGTCAACTCCAACACCATCATCACTATCGCCACCATCACCTATTTACTACCAATACTAATACTACCACTAACACCATCACCGATAATACTAGTGCCACTACTACCAGTGTCATCACCAGCACAAATAATACTACTGTCACTACCACCACAACAACTAATTCTGTTGCCACTAACAACACCAACATCATTACCACCACCACCACCTAATTACTACCAAAACTAATACTACCACCACCATCATCACCACTAATACTAATGCCACTATTGTCACTACTATCACCAGCACTACTAGTATTAGTGCCACTAACACCACCACTATTAGTAATGTTGCCACTACCAACACCATAATCACTACCAACACCATCACCTAATTACTACCAATACTAATACCTCCTTTACCACCAACACCTCAAATACTAATGTAACTATTACAATACCACCACCAGCACTACTAATACTACTATCACTACCACTACCACTACTATTTCTATTGCCACTACCAACACTATCATCACTCCGACACCACCATCACCACCACCACCACCACCACCACCACCACCTAATTACTATCAATACTAATACTCATACTCACCATATCACCATCACCAGTAATTCTAATGCCACTACTACAAGTACCACCACCATCATTACTAATACTACTATCACTACCACCACCACTACTAACACTATTGCCACAACCAATACCCTCTTCAATACCACCACCACCATATAATTACTACCATTAATAATAATACCACCACCACCATCACCACTAATACTAATACCACTACTACCAGTACCACCACCATCATTACTAATACTACTGTCAGTACCGCCACCACCACTAATACTATTGCCACTACCAACACCATCTTCACTACCACTACCACCATCTAATTACTACCAGTACTAATACTACAACTACCACCATCACAACTAATTCTAATGCCGCTACTACCAGTACCACCACCATCATTTCTAATACTACTGTCACTACCGCGACCACTACTAATACTATTGCCACTACCACCACCATCTTCACTACCACCACCACCATCTAATTACTACCAATATTAATACTACCACCACCACCATCACCACTAATACTAATGCCACTACTACCAGTACCACGACCATCATTACTGATACTACTGTCACTACCGCCACCACTACTAATACTATTGCCACTACCAACACCATCTTCACTACCACTACCACCATCTAATTACTACCAATACTAATACTACCACCACCACCACCACCAGCACCACTAATACTAATGCCGCTACTAACAGTACCACCACCATCATTACTAATACTACTGTCACTACCGCCACCACTATTAATATTATTGCCAGCTCCAACACCATCATCACTATCGCCACCACCACCACCACCTATTTACTACCAATACTAATACTACCACTAACACCATCACCACTAATACTAGTGCCAATACTACCAGTGTCATCACCAGTACAAGTAATACTACTGTCACTACCACCACAACAACAAATACTGTTGCCACTAACAACACCATCATCATTACCACCCCCACTACCACCACCTGATTACTACCAATACTAATACTACCACCACCATCATCACCACTAATACTAATGCCACTATTACCACTACAATCACCAGCATTACTAGTACTACTCTCACTACCACCACCACTACTAATACTGTCGCCACTACCAACACCATCATCACTACCAACACCATCACCTAATTACTACCAATACTAATACCTCCACTACCACCAACACCTCTAATACTAATGTCACTATTACTAATACCACCACCAGCACTACTAACACTACTATCACTACCACTATCACTACTATTACTATTGCCACTATCAACACATTCATCACTTCCACCACCATCACCACCAACACCACCTAATTACTACCAATACTAATACTACCACCACCACCACCACCACCAATTCTAATGCCACTACTAACAGTAACACCACCATCATTTCTAATATTACTGCCACTACCACCACCACTATTAATACTATTCCCACTACCAACACCCTCTTCACTACCACCACAACCATCTAATTACTACCAATACTAATACTACCACCACCACTATCACCATTAATACAAATGCCACTACTACCAGTACCACCACCATCATTACTAATACTACTGTCACTACCGTCACCACTACTAATGCTATTGCCACTTCCAACACCATCATCACTATCGCCACAACCACCACCTATTTACTACCAATACTAATACTACCACTAACACCATCACCACTAATACTAGTGCCACTACTACCAGTGCCATCACCAGCACTAATAATACTACTTTCACTACTACCACAACAACTAATAATGTTGCCACAACCACCATCATCATCACCACTACCACCACCACCACAACCACATACATCTAATTACTACCAATACTAATACTACCACCACCATCATCACCACTAATACTAATGTCGCTATTATCAATACCATCACCAGCACTACTAGTACCACTGCCACTACCACCACCACCACTACTAATAAGTTGCCACTACCAACACCATAATCACTACCAACACCATCTCCTAATTACTACCAATACTAATACCTCCACTACCGCCAACACCTCTAATACTAATGTCACTATTATCAATACCACCACCAGCACTACTAATACTACTGTCACTACCACTACTGCTACTATTTATATTGTCAATAACAACACCATCATCACTTCCACCACCATCACCACCACCACCACCACCTAATTACTATCAATACTAATACTACCACCACCACCATCACCACTAATTCTAATGTCACTATTACCAGTACTACCACCATCATTACTAATACTACTGTCACAACCACCACCACTACTAATACTATTACCACAACCAACACCCTCTTCACTACCACCACCACCATCTAATTACTACCAATACTGATAATATCACCACCACCATCACCACTAATACTAATGCCACTACTACCAGTACCACCACCATCATTACTAATACTACTGTCATTACCGCCACCACTACTAATACTATTGCCACTACCTACATCATCTCCACTACCACCACCACCACCACCATCTAATTACTACCAATAATAATACTACCACTACCACCATCAAAACTAATTCTAATGCCACTACTACCAGTACCACCACCACCATTACTAATACTACTGTCACTACCACCACCACTACTAATACTATTGCCACTACCAACACCCTTTTCACTACCACCACCACCATCTAATTACTACCAATACTAATACTACCACCACCACCATCAACACTAACATTAATGCCACTACTACCAGTACCACCACCATCATTACTAATAACACTGTCACTACCGCCACAACTACTAATACTATTGTCACTACCAACACCCTCTTCACTACCACCACCACCATCTAATTACTACCAATACTAATACTACCACCACCACCATCACCACTAATTCTAATGCCACTACTACCAGCACCACTTCCAATCATTACTAATACTACTGTCACTACCGCTACCACTACTAATACTATTGCCACTACCAACACCATCTTCACTACCACCACCACCACCATCTAATTACTACCAATACTAATACTACCACTACCACCTACACCATTAATTCTAATGTCACTACTAACAGTACCACCACCATCATTACTAATACTACTCTCACTACCACCACCACTACTAATACTATTGCCACTACCAACACCCTCTTCACTACCACCACCACCATCTAATTACTACAAATACTTATACTACCACCACCACCATCAACACTAATACTAATGCCACTACTACCAGTACCACCACCATCATTACTAATAGCACTGTCACTACCGCCACCACTACTAATACTATTGCCACTACCAACACCCTCTTCACTACCACCACCACCATCTAATTACTACCAATTCTAATACTACCACCACCACCATCACCACTAATTCTAATACCACTACTACCAGTACCACCAACATCATTACTAATACTACTGTCACTACCGCCACCACTACTAATACTATTGCCACTACCAACACCATCTTCACTACCACTACATCCATCTAACTACTACCAATACTAATACTACCACCACCACCATCACCACTAATACTAATGCCACTACTAACAGTATCACCACCATCATTACTAATACTACTGTCACTACCGCCACCACTACTAATAATATAGCCACCTCCAACACCATAATCACTATCGCCACAACCACTACCTATTTACTACCAATACTAATACTACCACTAACACCATCTCCGCTAATACTAGTGCCACTACTACCAGTGTCATCACCAGCACAAATAATACTACTGTCACTACTACCACAACAACAAATACTGTTGCCACTAACAACACCATCATCATTACCACCACCACCACCACCTGATTACTACCAATACTAATACTACCACCACCATCATCACCACAAATAGTAATGCCACTATTACCACTACAATCACCAGCATTACTAGTACTACTGCCACTACCACTACCACTACTAATACTGTCGCCACTATCAACACCATCATCACTACCAATACCATCACCTAATTACTACCAATACTAATACCTCCACTACCACCAACACCTCTAATACTAATGTCACTATTACCAATACCACCACCAGCACTACTAATACTACTATCACTACCCCTATCACTACTATTACTATTGCCACTATCAACACCATCACCACTGCCACCACCATCACCACCACCACCACCTAATTACTACCAATACTAATACTACCACCACCACCAACATCACCACCAATTCTAATGCCATTACTACCAGTACCACCACCATCATTACTAATAATACTGTCACTACCATCACCACTACTAATACTATTGCCACTTCCAACACCATTATCACTATCGCCACCACCACCACCTATTTACTACCAATACCAATACTACCACTAACACCATCACCACTAATACTAGTGCCACTACTACCAATGCCATCACCAGCACAAATAATACTATAGTCACTACCACCACAACAACTAATACTGTTGCCACCACCAACACCATCATCATTACCACCACCACCAAAACCACCATCTAATTACTACCAATACCAATACTACCACTACCATCATCACCACTAATACTAATGTCACTATTATCACTACCATCACCAGCACTACCAGTACTACTGCCACTACCACCACCACCACTACTAATACTGTTGCCAATACCAACATCATCATCACTACCAACACCATTACCTAATTACTACCAATACTAATACCTCCACTACCACCAACACGTCTAATACTAATGTTACTATTACCAATACCACCACCAGCACTACTAATACTACTATCACTACCAACATCACTACTATTACTATTGCCACTACCAACACCATCATCACTTCCACCACCATCACTACCACCCCAACCACCACCTAATTACTATCAATACTAATACAACCACCACCACCATCACCACTAATTCTAATGCCATTACTACCAGTACCACCACCATCATTACTAATACTACTGTCACTACCACCACCACTATTAATACTATTGCCACTAACAACACCATCTTCACTACCACCACCACCACCACCTAATTACTACCAATACTAATACTACCACCACCAACATCACCACTAATACTAATGCCACTACTACCAGTACCACCACCAGCATTACTAATACTACTGTCACTACCACCACCACTACTAATACTATTGCCACCTCCAACACCATCATCACTATTGCTACCACCACCTATTTACTACCAATGCTAATATTACCACTAACACCATCACCACTAATACTAGTGCCACTACTACCAATGCCATCACCAGCACTAATAATACTACTGTCACTACCATCACAACAACTAATACTGTTGCCACCACCAACACCATCATCATTACCACCACCACCACCACCACCACCCTAATTACTACCAATACAAATACTACCACCACCATCATCACCACTAATACTAATGCCACTATTATCACTACCATCACGAGCACTACTAGTACTACTGCCACTACCACCACCACTACTAATACTGTTGCTACTACCAACACCATCATCACTACCACCACCATCACCTAATTACTACCAATACTAATACTACCACTACCAACAACACCTCTAATACTAATGCCACTATTACCAGTACCACCACCAGCACTACTAATACTACTGTCACTACCACCATTACTAGTAATGAAATTGCCACTACCAACAACATCACTACTATCACCACCTCCTATTACTACCAATACTAATACTCCCACCAGCACCACCACCATCATCACCAAATTACTACTAATACTAATACTACCCCCTCCTCCACCTAATTACTACCATTACTAATACTACCACCACCACCAACACCACTAATACTAATGCCATTCCTACCAGTACCACCACCATCTTAACTAATACTACTATCACTACCACCATCACTACACTTACTATTGCCACTGCCAACACTATCATCACTTCCACCACCATCACCACCACCACCACCACCTCCTAATTACTACCAATACTAATAATACCATCACCGCTAATACTAGTGCCACTACTACCAGTGCCATCACCAGCACAAATAAATCTACTGTCAATACCACAACTACAACTAATGCTCTTGCCACTACCACCATTTTCAATACCTAATTACAACCAATACTATTACTACCACCTCCACCACCACCTAATTACTACCAATACTAATACTACCACCACCACCACCACCACTACTTATACTATTGCCACCTCCAACACCATCATCACTACCACCACCTCCACCACCTAATTACTACCAATACTAATACTACCATCACCACCATCACCACTAATAGTAATGCCACTACTACCAGTAACACCACCATCATTACTAATACTACTGTCACTACCACCACCACTACTAATACTATTGCCACTACCAACACCATCGTCACTACCACCACCACCATCTAATTACTACCAATACTAATACTGCCACCACCACCATCACCACTAATTCTAATGCCATTACTACTAGTACCACCACCATCATTACTAATACTACTGTCACTACCACCACCACTGCTAATACTATTGCCACTACCAACACCATCGTCACTACCACCACCACCATCTAATTACTACCAATACTAATACTACCATCACCACTAATACTAATGCCACTACTACCAGTACCACCACCATCATTACTAATACTACTGTCACTACCACCACCACTACTAATACTATTGCCACTACCAACACCCTCTTCACTACCACCACCACCATCTAATTACTACCAATACTAATACTACCACCACCATCACCACTAATACTAATGCCACTACTACCAGTACCACCACCATCATTACTAATACTACTGTCACTACCGCCACCACTACTAATACTATTGCCACATCCAACACCATTATCACTACCGCCACCACCACCACCTATTTACTACCAAAACTAATACTACCACTACCACCATCACCACTAATACTAGTGCCACTACTACCAGTGCCATCACCAGCACAAATAATACTACTGTCACTACCACCACAACAGCTAATAATGTTGCCACTACCAACACCATCATCATTACCACCACCACCACCAATACCTAATTACTACCAATACTAATACTACCACCATCATCACCACTATTATCACTACCATCACCAGCACTAAGTACTACTGCCACTTCCACCACCACTACTAATACTGTTGCCACTACCAACACCATCATCACTACCACCACCATCACCTAACTACTACCAATACTAATACTACCACTACCACCAACACCTCTAATACTAATGTCACTATTACCAATACCACCACCAGCACTACTAATACTACTATCACTACCAGCATCACTACTATTACTATTGCCACTACCAACACCATCATCACTTCCACCACCATCACCACCACCATTACCTAATTACTATCAACACTAATAATACCACCACCATCATCAGTGTTAATACTACTGCCACTACCACCATCACCATAACGACCACCACCAGTACCACCTCCATCATCGCCACCGCCATCACTACCAGCACCAACTTCACCACCACCACTGTCACCATCACTAATATTACTGCCTATTCCACCATCACGCTTCTTCTTCCTTTACCACCACTACCGCCTGCACTGGTATTATCGCTACCGCCGCTACCTGCGCTACCGCAACTATCACTGCTACCGCTGCTTCTGCAACTGTCGATGCTGCTGTTGCTGATGCTTGCACTATTGATACTGCTTCTGCAGCTGCTGCTTCTGCAACTGTCGATGCTGCTGCTGTTGCTGATGCTTGCACTATTGGTACTGCTTCTGCAGCTGCTGCTTCTGCAACTGTCGATGCTGCTGCTGTTGCTGATGCTTGCACTATTGATACTGCTTCTGCAGCTGCTGCCTCTGCAACTGTCGATGCTGCTGCTGTTGCTGATGCTTGCACTATTGATACTGCTTCTGCAGCTGCTGCTTCTGCAACTGTCGATGCTGCTGCTGTTGCTGATGCTTGCACTATTGATACTGCTTCTGCAGCTGCTGCTTCTGCAACTGTCGATGCTGCTGCTGTTGCTGATGCTTGCACTATTGGTACTGCTTCTGCAGCTGCTGCTTCTGCAACTGTCGATGCTGCTGCTGTTGCTGATGCTTGCACTATTGATACTGCTTCTGCAGCTGCTGCTTCTGCAACTGTCGATGCTGCTGCTGTTGCTGATGCTTGCACTATTGGTACTGCTTCTGCAGCTGCTGCTTCTGCAACTGTCGATGCTGCTGCTGTTGCTGATGCTTGCACTATTGATACTGCTTCTGCAGCTGCTGCTTCTGCAACTGTCGATGCTGCTGCTGTTGCTGTTGCTTGCACTATTGATACTGCTTCAGCAGCTGCTGCTTCTGCAACTGTCGATGCTGCTGCTGTTGCTGATGCTTGCACTATTGGTACTGCTTCTGCAGCTGCTGCTTCTGCAACTGTCGATGCTGCTGCTGTTGCTGATGCTTGCACTATTGGTACTGCTTCTGCAGCTGCTGCTTCTGCAACTGTCGATGCTGCTGCTGTTGCTGATGCTTGCACTATTGGTACTGCTTCTGCAGCTGCTGCTTCTGCAACTGTCGATGCTGCTGCTGTTGCTTGATGCTTGCACTATTGATACTGCTTCTGCAGCTGCTGCTTCTGCAACTGTCGATGCTGCTGCTGTTGCTGATGCTTGCACTATTGATACTGCTTCTGCAGCTGCTGCTTCTGCAACTGTCGATGCTGCTGCTGTTGCTGATGATTGCACTATTGGTACTGCTTCTTGCAGCTGCTGCTTCTGCAACTGTCGATGCTGCTGCTGTTGCTGATGCGTGCACTAGTGGTACTGCTTCTGCAGCTGCGGCTTCTGCAACTGTCGATGCTGCTGGCTGTTGCTGATTATTGCAACACTATTGGTACTGCTTCTGCAAGCTGCTGCTGCTTCTGCAACTGGTCGATGCTGCCTGCTGGTTGCTGATGCTTGCACTATTGACTACGGCTTCTGCCGCTGCTGCTTCTGCAAAATGTCGATGCTGATGCTGTTGCTGATGCTTTTGATATTGGTACTGCTTCTGCAGATGCTGCTTCTGCAACTGTCGATGCTGCTGCTGTTGCTGATGCTTGCACTATTGATACTGCTTCTGCAGCTGATGCTTCTGCCAACTGTCGATGATGTGCTGCTGTTGCTGATGCTTGCACTATGGGTACGGCCTTATGAAGGCGGCTGCTTCTGCAAACTGTCGATGCTGCTGCTGTTGCTGATGCTTGCACTATTGATACTGCTTCTGCAACTGTCGATGCTGCTCTGCTGTTGCTGATGCTTTGCACTATTGGTACTGCTTCTGCAGCTGCTGCTTCTGCAACTGTCGATGCTGCTGCTGTTGCTGATGCTTGCACTATTGGTACTGCTTCTGCAGCTGCTGCTTCTGCAACTGTCGATGCTGCTGCTGTTGCTGATGCTTGCACTATTGGTACTGCTTCTACAGCTGCTGCTTCTGCAACTGTCGATGCTGCTGCTGTTGCTGATGCTTGCACTATTGGTACTGCTTCTACAGCTGCTACTGCTGCTACTACTACCTCTGATACCACAATTACCAGAGTCACCACTACTCCTTCCACCACTACTAACACTATTGATACCACCACTACTACTACCGATTTCAATACCACTAATGCTATTCCTACTACTACTGCTACTACTACTGCTGCGGCTTCTAGTTCTGCCGCTGTTTGTGCCGTGCCACCTACTACTAACAACACTAATATACATGTTTTGCCGTACAAGCATACTTCTATTTATGTGTTAAATAATAAAAGCAACTGTAATCAATTTGTAGGGTAAATATGCATTATTTTGTGATAACCCAAATTTTGCGATACATTTCAATTCCTTGTCATGGAATTATTTTTTTAATGTAGTTCCTCAGTACTCCATACATGGCATAAGCTTTTTCTTTCCATTTTATTACGTTGGACGATGTTTAAATACCAATACAATTCCTTAAAATCCATTGTCGTGTTCAAATTGGTTGAAAAACCATTTTTGTTCTCTCTTTCGTGACTGTCCATAAAGATGTTTTATATATTTTGGGAAACTGTTTATTTAATAGTTATATTCATTCCAGTACCAATTAAACCAACTGATACATGGATCTTAACAATATAAAAGGACAAAAAATAATACAGCAGTTTCTACATTTATGATTTTATTTTTATTTTTTCTGTTGTTATGGCTCGATCACATTTTTAACTGTGTGAATGTAGACAGTAAGAAGAATGAATATGAATATGCTTTCATATTAGTTACACTATATCAATTACATTAAAATTATATATTTTTTCATTAACAGGGCATAAATATTAGGTCTACAGAGGCTAAACAGGCATTTGGTTGAAACCATTTGATAAAATTATTTTTCATCGTTCGTAAAATTAAGATATTCTGAAATTTCAATTTTCGTTTTCATTTCTAAAGTATTATTATTATTATTATTATTATTATTATTATTATTATTATTATTATTATTATTATTATTATTATTATTATTTATTTCATGCTTATGCTTATACTGGGAAATATTTTTGCTAGAGAGTAGTACTTGTGTATGGACTAATTATTTGCAGACTTTTATCACCATCTGTAATTTCAATATCATTACCTAATGATAATTTTATTTTTTAGCGGAAAATAGGTCGAAATATGAAATTTCATTTGATATAATATATTAAATATTTGTATTTGCCCATACATAATTTCTCATATTGATTATTAACTTTGATAAAAACGGTGAATTCAGTTTTATTTTTAATTTCTCAGCTTCTGTTTTAATATCACGGAATTAGGATACCACTACCACGGATTTATGAGTCATATCACTTATTTGAAAAGTCTAGGATAAAAGAATGAGATATTGGTTAGACCTGAACTTCGGTTTGGAGTAAATTCGATAAATATTCTCTTGGAAGGTTCATATTACATTACTGTATACATATTTTGTTACCATTGTCTAAAGTGTTACATTTACACAAAAAAAAACAATATAGAATCTGAGAATTAGGCACGTTTACACTATGCACTGCATTTGAATGACCAATGATGATCTTAAAGGGGCTTATAAGCTATAGTTCGAGATAAGAACAATCATTTTTAAAAACTAACTCGCTAGACCTATACCCGCAGGTTTAAACCCGCGCGGACAGACGATCTCGATACATCCGAACCTTCAATATCATTTTTCAATCACCTCTTTTGTAATTCACTACCTCAAATCATGCTTAATGTTATTTTTTTGCGCGATAGTGCGTTTTGTCCTTCTCACAGCAACAGCGACCATGTTTGAAAGTTCAACATCTACACTTTCGGGTTTTATATACATTTATATTTATATACATTTATATTTTTGCACATTTTTTTATTTCATATAACTATACTGTAATATTACATTGGGAAGTAAAACCACTGCCCTGTATGTAAGGAACGTACAATGTATGGTCAGAAAGAAATCCAAAATATAGTGTTAATATATATTATACGAAAAAAATCACTGCATTTTAAATTAACTGAACTTTATTTGAAACAATATAAAGCAATAGATACGTACTTGCCGGCATTTTATATCTGATCGTGTCACGGCCTGCCGACACTGTTAACGTTGGTCAGTTGTTTATAATGAACGCAAATATTTCCAACAAAGATCTTATTATTTCATTATTATTTATTATTTTGGAAACACCATCCCGCAAACACAATGTTTTACAGAATCTCGGAAATGAAAATCCTCACTATCTCTCGGTTTTTAAACATTTTCCTACGATTCATTAAAAACCACTTCCCAACGTCGAATTGTAATATAGAGGAACTTTGGGTAATGTGGAACCCTATTTTGATGTTGTTTTTTCTTATTTTAAGGAATTTTAATTTTGTTTAATTACAGTGATTATCATTAATGTTATAACTATGAAAGAGCATTCTTGTTTTATTCAAATTCCGAAAAATCTTAATAATTTATAATTTTTATATTATAAGTAAGGTCCACTTTTGCCTCCATATTCGACTAAGTGGACCCCAGATTCCACCCTAGCTTTTATTCTATTTTCAAGATTATTTACTCTATTAATTTTTACAGACAGGCACAAATAAATCTGAAAGTATTTTTGAATCTTCGTATTAAGAAGCATTTATTTTTATTTAATGTTTCCAAAATTTAGTGTTAATTATAATATTCACACGTCATTCATCTGCAGACAGCAACGGTCTTTGGGTTTAGTAAAATTACATGGATATTGAATACAATTAAGTGCATGGTTTTTACAGATAACATCCTCACTGATAAAATATACGTATTCATGTAAACTGGACACAGGTCAACTTTAACCGCCTCATGGAGAGTCCACATTAACCGAATTACTTTGTTATGTTTAATTATTTTATACAGCCGCCATGTCACATAATATCAAACCAAACCTGCCAGTGTATTAAAACAGCATCTACATAATATAACATATTTGAGATTTTTCAACATTTGTAATGTTCATTAGCAGAAATTAAGAATTAATTCTTAGCTTGAAAAAACGTTTAAAATGGTATTTTCATAGACACATCACAAATAAACTCTTCTTCGCACAAATAATAAAATACATTACTCTTGAACACGTCAAACTAGATGAGGGGAAGTAGTTAAAATATTTTCGGGGTGTTTGAGGACAGTACCAATTAAAGAAGATATTAACAGGGTCCACTCAAACCGAAGGGTTGATTTTACCCGAACTTCCTCTGCAGAGTGATTCAGAAATATAGCTATACGTTTGATCGCAGTGTGTGACGAAAATATTATTATTGAAGGAAATGTGATGTTATCATTGGAAAGGGAATCCTTCAAGTTACAACAATAGAACAAAGCAAAACAAATCACTGCTCACGTGCAGCTTGGCGGGTTGATTTTTGTGGGCTAGCGTCGAACGCCTCCACAATTCTCTTCGTTGTTTCTGCATCCGTGCTAATGCGAGGCCTTCCAGGAGGTTTGATTTTTTGCATCCTTCCCGTTTCCAGCAGTCGTTTTCTCCACTTCCCCACAGTCGACGGCTGCAATGCTACGTTAAACCCACGTCTTACCCGTCTTGCGGCCTCACGATCATTAGCATACGTTATTGCTCATGCATTAATTGTAATTTGCTGTTGCATATTCAACGAAATGTTGACTAATGACGTAAGTTCTACACTGTTTTGTTTTATTCCATTTTTTGTAACTTGAATATTTGTCTTTCCAACGGTAATTTCATATTTCTCATAATCGTAATATTTTCATCACAGAACGCGATCAAACGTATAGCCATAATTATGATTAACCCCGTACTATTATTCCACCTCATTTTTGGCCTATCTACTAGATTCGTTCACTCTAATCTGCCTATATAATGTTTCCGACCCGATTCCCCATATAAGCATATGGTCTGCCCATACAGTATGCGATACGTAACTTTTCATATTATGCCTGATTTACCACAATGATCATCTAGCTTCCTGTTATGAAGATTCCTCCATTCACCTGTCTGTTTGCGTCTCTTCATCCAAACATTTTCCTAAGTATTTAGTCTCAAATACTCGGAGCCCTGATACTCGGCTATTTTTCGAGCCTGAAAATCTTAGACTCTGACCACACCGCTTAAAGTCCCTCCCGGAATATTTGTCCCTTGGATTTTCCCATCCTAAAAAGCCATCGCCCACGGCCGGGTTTGAATCCGCAATGTTGTGAGGGGCATATAAAACAGTACATACAAAGAAGAGGTTATATTAAGTGAAGATATATGTATATATATTTATTTATTTATTTATTTATAAATATAATTATTTGCGAAAGGAGCTATACATTGCATATCTCACAAACGTAATCTACATAAATTATTTAGGGTCTATATGAAACTATACTGTGAATTGTCATAGTGATGTATGGTTCCGGTTTTGATGGATTTTTCGGGCGTAAAAATCCTCACAAGGACTTTGTGCTGAAATGAAGTAAAGTTGCGGGCCTCTTATCGCATATTTACTTCACGTAAATGAATCTCAACTCTGTGGAAAGAGACTTGTAAGCAAAGTACGTCCACGCACTCGCTCCCAGATTAGAACTCCGATGCTACTGGCCTGAACCATTAAATTTCATGATTACATAATGTACTAACAGTAATAACAAACCTGTGAAATATTGTTTTTAATTCATAATTAAAATACTTTAGAAACATTTTTTTCCAGTTTCACATTCACTAACGTTTCTTAGCAACGTGCGAGTTATTACGTCATCATTGTAATTATCGCTATGCAACTAGAAGCATTTTGTCAAGAAAGTTTATGAAATTTATATTTGTAATAAAATATGAATTGAACGTAATGGATAAAGCCGCATACGGATTTAAAGAAAATATGTCCATCTAGATTTCTCGTGGAATTCCCTGTTTAAGTAAGTTATTCATTCGTGTGTATACAGTTTTATCTTTAAAAAAGTTACAATAAGTTAAATTTTTAAAGATATTTTTACATTAGACATTTAATATGCATTCAATTACAGCATTTTTCTTCTTCTTTACCTTCTTTCTTTGGGCGCTGCAGTCGATCTTGGTAAACTACTAGTTAGCATCTGGCCTCTGGTTGCAATGGTCACCAGTTTAAAAGCGGCTGGAGTAAATTGGTGTTACATGCTGTTAAAATGCTGGGAAAAGTTTACTTTAACTTACCTGAAATATTTTCAAAGTCCTATAGAACAACAGTGCGCATGACTCAGAGTTTATAGAGCCAGCGATAACCCACCATCGAACGACATATCGATTATTAGCATTGTTTCGATTATTATCGTTTCTTTGTTTTATGTATTTAGACGCTTTTAAAATGTAATGAACCTAAAAGCTAACTAACTAACTCACACTTAACCTAATTCAATTACTTTAACCTAAAGTGGATCTCATTAAACGCCTTTTTTTTTACTCAATAATCGTAACCATCGATAACGCACTGGTTCCAACGTTAGGATATAATCTCTGGAGATGATAGCATGTCACCATTTATTTGAATAAATACTTTAAAATTCTAAAATAAAGTTATAAAAATTGTTTTAAATATTTTAAAATATCTAAAAATGTTACCTAATACAGAAGAAGAGTTATAATTCACAACAATAAAAAGCAAATCAAAGCTAAGTGTTTGTAAACTTGAGCGAAATTCTGTTCACAAATTCTTTCGGAACGAACTAAATACGTGAGTCCCTGTATGCGTATCAGGTATATAATGGAACCTCAAGCTTGAAAAAAATGTTGAGCGAATTAATTTGAGTCTCACTTGCACAGATTTAATTTGCTGGGCTATTGATCCCAGCTATTAAAAAAGCGTCGTTAACATTGATTGAAAACTGACTTTATCATCTATACCTTTTCCTAACTAATTGAGTTCCTTTTTTTAACGTTTGCGGATACCAGCCTGATTAACAATACCCAAATTAAACTGTTTATTTAGGGTTTTCTCCCATATAAATTTCATCTTCTCTACAGCAAAAAATTTCTCTTACCTCTTAATTCCTCTTCTCTGTGCCGTTGGATAGTGAAACTTCCTCACCCGCATTGATGATTTTTAACATCTTCTGAATTCATGTGCGTAGTTAGCATTGGATTAAGAGTACGGCATTTTTTTTTTTCGACTGTATACATTCCGGTACAAACGAACAAATCAAAAATACTAAAAAACTACCTTTATTTGTTTTAACTAACCTCAATATACAGGTCTATTCAGAAAGAATAAAAGAACAGACTTCAAATATTTATTTCTTCCAAACTACAATCAAAGTAGAAACACAATTCCAACGCTCCAGAAAAGAGAAAAGTCTGAAGCTCTGATCACGACCACATTGACGCTGTTGCTTGTCATGTTGATTGTTTGTATTAAAATAACGACATAACTGGACGTTGGATTGGAAGAGGAGGAGCAGAAGATCAACTTCATTACCGGTGGCCTCCCAGGTCACCCGACCTAACTCCGTGTGATTTTTATCTGTGGGGTTGCTGAAAAGACCGTGGTTTATACCCTGACACACTTGAAAATCTGCGACATCGAAATGTTGCTGTAAATTTGATACCTAGAGACCAGCTGATTCGTGTGTGGCAAGAAATGAAACAACGTTTTTGATATTTGTCTTGTAACACATGATGCTCATATTGAATGCATAAAACAGTAAAATATATATATATATATATATATATATATATATATATATAGTCAATATGCCCAATTCATCAATTAATGTTTTAAAATGGTCAACACGTTTCCATAGCCAAGCTATCATTCTCAAGACCACAAATTGACTTTTGAATCAATATCTGGTCTTGATAATGACAGCTTGGCTGTGGAAACATGTTGACCATTTTAAAACATTAATTGGTGAATTGGGTATATTGACTGTATATATATTTTTATATTTTATCACCAAGAAGATCACTTGTGTATTAAATGCATAAAATATTGTATTTTGAAAGTTTGTCTTTTCAGCAAAGTTGTAATTGTGTTTATATTTGTTGTAGTTTGGAAGAAATAAATATTTGAAGTCTGTTCCTTCTTTCTGAATAGCCCTCTATTTTGGAAAAAAAACAACAGCGATATTGAAGAGGAAATACTTACTTACTCACTGGCACTGTCGAACCCGTAGGTTCATGGCCGCGCTGATATAAGCTCTCCATATATCCCTATCCAGAAATAATGCTTTCCAATCATTTCCTGTATAATCTACTTCCCTCAAATCATAGTTAATGTTATTCTCCCACCTCATTCTTGGTCTACCAACTGGGCGTTTTCACTCTTGCTTTCCTACAAGAAGCTTACATGCAAGTCTTTCATTCCCCATACGTGCAACATGTCCTGCTCATCGCAGTCTATGAGAATTAACCATTCTTATTATATCTGGCTTCCTATAAATACCATGTAATTCATTGCCTTCTCCATTCACCTGTCTGTTCATCTCCCTTTGGTTCACTTTTCCTAAGTACTTTATTCTCAAATACTTGTAATCTCCTTCCCTCCCTTAAAGAAAGAGTCAATGTTTCGCATTCATGTAATATAACTGAAAGAATAATAGTTTTATATAATTTCATTTTAACGTTTTTTTAAAGGAGTTGGGACATCAAGAGTCTCTGCAATGCATAATAGCACGCATTTCCAGAATTGAGCCTATGTTTAATTTCTTTCTGCATCTCATTCCTATTTGTGATTTTTGTTCCTAGGTATTTGAATTCAGCCACTTCCTCAAAATTGCCCTAATTTGTCATTAGCTGTCCATTTCCATAATATATTTTATTTCTACGTGTGACTATTTATTTTGTTTTATTGATATTTACTTCCAATCCTAATTTCTTAGTGTTACTCAGTAGTGTGTGCGTGTTGGCCTTTAGTATCTCCTCGCTATCGGCCAATGGTACTACATCATCAGCATAAACTAACAGCCTATTAATACCAGTGAGTTGTAAGCCTTCCCCATTCTCTAAGATTTGATGGCATGCTCTAGTACAAAATTAAATAGTAGAGGAGATAGTGCATCTCATTGCTTCAATCCATTCTGGATTTCAAAAGTGTCCGAAAACTGTTTGCCTACACGCCCCCTACTCTTTGTGCCATTTAGACACATTCGTATAAGTCTAACTTTTTAGGAATTCCGAACTCCAGCAGGATACTATATAACTTCTCCCTCTTAATTGAATCATATCCTTTTTTGAAGTCTACATATAGTTGATGTACAGTACCATTATATTCCCATTTCTTTTCTAAAATCTGTCTTATACTAAAAATCAGATCTGTTGTACACCTGTTTCGTTTAAATGCACGTTGATGATATCCTAGAATGTCATCAATATAGGGAGTAAGTCTGCTTACTAATATATTTGTTAGAATTTTGTACGAAGTTGAAAGTAATGAGGTGCCCCTGTAGTTTTTGCAATCAGTTTTATCTCCTTTCTTATAAATTGGTACGATAATTGATTCTTTCCATTCATCTGGAAGAGCTTCTTTTTCCCAAATCATACTAAGCAAACAGCTTATTTTGTCGATCAATTATTCTCCCCCTGATTTGATGAGTTCTGCTGGGATCTCATCTGAACTTGATGATTTATACATCTTCAATTTTACAATCGCCATTTCAACCTCTAATGCACTTGATTCTGCGACTAGCATTTCTGCTGTCTGTAAATTATCCTCCTCAATGTACATTTAATAACTGATTAAAGTAACTTTTCCATCTATCTATTTAATATACTCCTGGAATCTGCAATCATATTCCCAATTTCATTCCGAATTATGTTTGTTCTAGCCCGAAACCCTTTCTTCTCTATACTAATTCCCTGATATAATTGTCTAATGTTCCTATTTTTTGCATTCATTTCAAGATCATTAATCTTGTATTTCAAATATTCCCTCGTATACTCTTTAGTAACTTGGTGATTTCCCGTCTAATACTACCCAATTGTTCAAAATTTACCTCATTTGTCTCGTGTAACCATTTCATTTTTGCTAGATTTCTCTTCTTTACAATGTCGGCACATTCCTCATCAAACCATTTCTTGTTTTGCCTCTTTTTTAAACAACCAATGCTTTCTGATACTGACAATTTAATAGTATCTCTTATAGACTCCCATTCTTTATTTATATCAGTTTCTTCTTCGTTTGCCACATTGTCATCTGAAGATTCCAGTACTTCATATCTATTACCAATTTTGATCTGGTATTCTTGCCGCATTTCATCATTTTACAAGTTCTTTAATTCAAATTTTACAGAATCATCTTTTGCGTTTGTTCCTCTCATAACCCTATCGGCAGCAATGCTACCGCCAGCATAGCTCTCAGGATCATTTAGCACGCAAGCCACTCCACCACGACGAGAGGAAGATACCATGAAGGGTATTGAAGAGGAATTATGAAGAATAATAGTGAAATAATTGCAGAATTTTTCGGCTTGGCGAATTAAATGTTTTGTCAAGATTACTTCTTACTTTTTACTTAATTGTATTGAAACTATTAATTACATTTCAACTATTATTACGTAAATTACAACTACATACACTGTATGACTCTCCTTTTCGTTTGAGAACATTTTTAAGTATATTTTGTTTGAATTTTCAGTATCATAGTTAGTAAGTTTTTTTTTTTTTTTTTTTTTGCTCACAGCATACATAGGCCATTAAGAGGATTTTTTTGTCAATGTAGAACGGTACCATGACTTCACTCTTCTCATGGTGCTGAAAGTGTGTTCAATCGACGCCGTAGTGCATGGTAAAGATAGGCATATTACAATTGTTTTTATACGGATGGGAAAAATCATACTCGTCCACGATGTTAATGAAATCACCTTCTTTATCCTTGTTACTTCGTTTTATCCAAATATGGTGCCATAGTTACATTTTGGTGGGCAACCATCGATTTTATAATACTCCAAATGTTAGTCGACATTGCATGACCATCTTTCAGAGATGCTTTTAGGTTCTTATGGTGCAGCATTTGGTGTTCTCGAAATCTGTCTGACAAAGCTGTGTGAAAGGAATCCAAGTAGGGATTTAAAATGGCCACCTTAAATAAATCTTCAGGATTACATTGTGAATTAGCTCCACGTGTCTGCTTACTGGATATCCTTCGTAGGGTGATTGCTACACTTAACTTAGAAGCAATAGTCTCCATCTCTTTCATGATGCCTTCGGAGATCTCATCACCTTCTTTGCGATGATCTATTTACATGCTTTTAATGCTTTCAGCATGGGACGTTCATTGTATTTAATTAAATCTATAGCAACGGCTTGCAGGGAATTAACGACGGATTCCTAATAACTAGAATATTTTGCTATCAGACACAAACAAAACATGAAAGTACTATTACTTGAAGCAGCATACAATTGATCAGCTTGTTTTCGGCTTGGTGCGGTTCTTTTTACGGCAATCAATTTCAGACCGTTCATCAATTCCAAAAAGTTTTTTCTTAGTTATCCCAATACCTTTATATTTTTGCAACCAACGTCTTTCGCAGAACTTGGGGATCCTGTCTTCTCAACGGTGACTCTCGAAAAAAGTTTATAATATCCATAGTTGTATCTATCGTGTTTCTCACCTCGGCCACACTATTCAAATAATTTATCAGAAGAATTATTTTATGGCTCGCGCAGTGGAAGTAAACATCTTTGGGAAAAAAACTCGCGCTGAAATTTCTGGACCTCATTTTCTTTTCCTACCATTGTTGAGCAGCCGTCATTGCCCTGGCCGACACATTTTTCGTGTTAATGTCTATCTCTTTGAAAAAACTCAATCTCTGCAGTAATTGATTGGACGTCAATTCGTTTCAGTTCTACAAAGCCCAAACATTCTTCTCGAATTTTATTCAGTTTGTCGTAAAAAACCGCACACCAATGGACAATTGCTCCTTTCCAAAAATGTCACAGCTTTTATCAGCTAAAACACTGTAAGCGCTGACATTTTTTACATCATCAACAATCATGTTCTTTACCTCAAGTCGCATAATTCAATCAATTCATTTTTAATTTGTGGAGAAAGTTATGTAGCATTTTTGGCGCTTAAATGAGGTTTTAAGTTTATATTCCCAGCATCAATTCTCCACTGATACAAATCCCTGAAGACGCCTTTGTCCGTTGTTATACCCCTTAAATGTAATTCATGCAAGCCACAGAAGATATGGTATCCGAGATGGAAGACAAATATTTCAAGTAACTCGCCGCAATCTTCTTATACCCATTTACGAGTTTTTGGTTAACAGTGACGTCACTTAAAAACAAGCGTGCCGACTGTGCAGCTTCCACATACCAGCGGCTCTCAAAACGTTTTTTTTTTTTTTGGCGAATTCATGCATTTTGAAAAACTTCTGGAAGGGTCTCACTATGAATGACTCTTTAACGCCCCTAACAATAAGTGGGGAGATTAGAACTTAATATAAACAGAGTGTGCCTTTGGGTCTTGCGGAACAGTTTAGCCAGGGTGAATACTGTTGGATCCAACGATCCTTGAATTTCCGTTTTAAATGTTCAGCATCTTTGCTGAAATTGTAGTTTACGGATGGATTCCAGCTCTTAGTCAGTATATTCACTTTATTTTATTTACTCATTAGCTCTGTTCTCCTGAACCAGTTGTCAATATCATTAGGTGGGTTAATGGTGAGTAATGTTTTTTTTCCGATTTGATGAATTCTAAACTATCTGGGAAAATATAATATTGCAATGATGCAACTTGTGTATGTACTTACCAAAGAATTTTCTTGTATTCATTTTTACGCATATACACACTAATGCGCGTAGTTCAAAGTTAAAGTATGATTCTAGAAACTTCGAGTAAAGAATGTCAATTGGATAACTATTTGAGTTTGTCGAATGTACTAGAAATTACGAGAAATAGACAAGGTGAACTTTGACCAATATAAAGCTGTAAATAAACACATTCATTACAGAAGTGTATGCGGCCAATGACAAGTCAAGGTCAAGCGGAGCTTCTAAAAGCATATAGGCGTCGAAAAACAAACACAGGTACTCAGCTGAAATTCGAGAAGTAAATGCTGTATTAGCCGTCTAGAATTTTCTGGCGTACGGTCGATGCTTATGTCCACTGGGACAGATAATTGATACATGGATATATATCACATCAATTGGGTTTGGCAGACTTATTATTATTATTTTTTTTTAATTTTTTGCGTCTATTTTTAACATTTTACACCTAATTTCGGATAGAAGAAAATCTCATTTTATCTAGTGTTAATTGGACGAAAATCACGGGGGGTGCAAGCGCACCCCCCCTGCATCCACCTCGCTACGCCCATGTGTGAATTGCTTCTTTGTCTGGTTTCTCGCCAAAGGTTTGTCCAGCAATGCGGGATTGACGGTAGTTGATCTACTTCAGATTTAGTCTTTGGGGTTTAGATGCACACAAACTCCCTCCACCAACTTCAAAGTTATGCAGTTCCTATGTGGAGGGTGTTTACTTATGATTGCTATTAGTTAAACAGATACTTTATCTAACTTCGTCTGGGCAGGTCTATGTGTTTATTCTCTTAAGTTGTCCTGTGCTGTCATTGAAATTGACCCTGGAATCTGAAAACTGCGAAGTCAATCACTATATACTAATTTAATGCGATAGTTAAACAGCAGCGGTGACATCTCTCACCCTAGAATCAGAAGTAATATTATCCTGAGGAACAGAGATACTTTGACACTTTGGACGGTGATGGTACATGTGCAATTGCATGCATCACCTTGGCTGGATGGATACCAATAATTTGAACAAGCGAGAAAGGCATTAAATTGTCTGCTTTGCAATGAGCTGAAAAACTGGCAACATATTATGTCATATTGTAAAATCACACAACTACTTAGATTATATTTACTTACCGGAGAGATTTCTCAGGTCGAGGGTTCTAGAATAGCGTTTTGGGATCTGTAAGGGTTGACGAGCGCGAAGAAAAACAGGGAAGTTTTTTGATGAAGTGAAAAAATTGAGAGAGGGTAAAATTGGAGCTTAGAGAAACAATTTCTAGCAATCCATCCATCCATAGTAGTTTTTCCCGAGGGCAGTTCTTTCACGCATTCAAGCATTTTCATGCTATGATTTGCAGCTTTACTAGGGAAGTATAGGTGTGTAACTTCCCCGTTGTTTTCCACGCAGGTGTAGGATGATGATGATGGCCGAATGATTTTTGGGAACCGTTGAGCTCTATGTTTCCTGACAATTGTTTCATAGATGAGAAAAAAACGAAAAACTCACCTAGGACATAGTCCTGACCGGGAATCGAACCCAGGCCCGCTGGGTGACAAACCAGCTCTATACCTTGAGACCAGAACAGTGGACAAATACAATACATATATATCTATACGTATGTGTGTGTGTGTGAATGAGTGAGTATTAACGCTCTAGCGGCCTCAATTTTTATTTTGTCGGAACCAAACTCTTTGCATATAGCAATAAATTTAAACCGTCAAAATCAGAACATTATTTGGTTTTTCTGAGGAAATACACTCAGTTTTCCTACGTGACGGACTTTTATATGTTTCAGATTAACACCTGTGTAAATCATAATTACAGATACGTAGCTAATAGCTGTAGTTAATAGAAATCTATATCCATACATACTCACGTGAGAGAAGGGTGCCCCTTAACCAGCTAATTTAGTTACGCTTATGTCAATGAGTGGCCTGTGGTTAGCACATTCCCTCAAAAAAATCTTGTAGCCAACTAATATATAACTTGGATGGGAGAGGCCGATTACATTTTGCGCAGAAGTTCTACTTTAGACAAGAGGATCTCTCACGATCCTGAAAGTTTTCAGACTCGGGACCGACGTCTTAAATTTACTCTCGGAGAACGTATCCCTTGGATTTTTGACATCCTAAATAATCCAGACCGCCCTTGTTGATTGCCGAACCTCGGGACCAGAAGGTAAGAACTTAAACTCTAGCTCAAAAAGACCGTTGGTTAATAGCAATAACTATTATTATTTCCACACTTTATACCAGTAAATATATATACGTAACAAGTACCGGATGCTAGAAAATTACCTTAAATTAATGTTTTAATTGAAGTTGAATTTCCAGACGTTGGCTAATAAAGGAAGCCAGTAAGAAGTAAGGAAGAAATAATTGACGGATGGAAGAGTTGAATGAAGTTGAGTCTGTAACGATGAATTATAATAGATAATGGCATCCATTATTCTTTGATTGGAATATAAATTCAAATGAAGAAATATCTGAATTTTGATGTTCAGTGTGATAGAGAATGTACGCCATTAAAAGGTAAAATTGATTCTTGGTTTATACTTTGCAATTTTAATATTAATCAACAACAAAGACTACCACTACTACTTCCACTACTACACTACCACTACTACTACTATTACTTGTACTACTACTACTATACTACCAGCACCACTACAATTACTACTTATATTACTAATACTACTGCTACCACTACTGCTATTAATAATTACCCTACCACCAATAACACTCCTACTAACATCGCTACCATTGCTAGCATTATTACTACTACTACTACTACTGCTGCTACTGCTACTACTACTGCCAAAACTACTAATATTATTCCTATTAAAACCACTACTTTTACTGCTCCCACTACTACTATTATTGCCAATATTACTACTCATACCACCACTACATCCACTACCACAAATACTACAACTACCACTACTACTTCAAATAATGCTACTACTATTATAATTACTACTACTACCACCACAAATACTACTACTAATATTTCTACAGTACTACTACTATTACTACTACTACTAACATTACTATTACCACTACTCCCTCTACTAATACTACAATTACTACTAATACTATCACCACTATTAATACTGCCAGCACTACTACCACTACTACTAATACTACTACTACTACTACCACTACAATTACTACTACCATTACTACAACTACTACCACCAACACTACCACTATCACTACCATCAACACTACCACTACTACTACTACTACTACTACTACTACTACTAAATCTACTATTATTACTCCTATTATTACCATAACTACTACTACTATTACTAATTCTACTACCACTAACTAAGAAACTCACTGGCACCATCGACCACGTAGGTTCATGGCTGAGCTGAAAAAAGCTCTCCATACATCGCTATCCTGAGCTACTGTTTTCCAATCATCCCCAGCATAATCTACTTCCCTCGAAGCATAGTTAATATTATTCTCCCCACCACCACCACTAATACTACTACTTCTATTACTACCACTACTATTATTAATAACACCACCAATACTACTAATATCACAAATACCGCTACTACTTCTACTATAACTCCACACTACTACCACCACTATCACTACCATTATTACAACTACCATTACTACTACTAATAATACTACCGCCACCACTTCTACTATTAATACTAGTGCTACAACTAATACTACTATTACTACCACAACTACTACTAGTATCACTCCCTCCACTAATATTACTGCTACTAATAATGCTATCATTATCTCTACTACTACTTCTACTACTATTACTACTGTTACAGCTTATATTACTAACACTTTAACTACTACTATTATTACTACTGCTACAACTAATTGTAGTATATACTACTACCACCAGTATTGCTACTATTACTACTACTGCTGCCACTACTACTACCAATATTACAACTACTATCAGTATCACCACTTATACTAGTATCACTACCACCACTAATACTACTGCTACTAATGTCACTACCACTACTAATACTACTACAATTAATTCTACTCCTACTAATACTAATATTATTACTACTGCTACCATTGACAGTAGTACCCCTACCACCACCAGTACTACTAATACAAGTACTAAAATTACTACTACTACTACTACTACTACTGCCGCTACTGCTACCACTACTATCATTATTAGTACTACTACCACTATTACTACTACTAACACTATTACTAGTAGTATCACTACCACCTCCAACAATACTACTACTTCAATTACCACAAATAAAATCACTACCACTAATACTACTACTTATATTACTACTACAATTACTACTGCTACCACGAATATCACTACCACTTTTACTACTAGTACTACTACTAATACTGCTACTACTAATACTACTACTATTACTAGTACTAATACTACCATTCATATCAACATTAGCACTACGAATATCCCCACTACTGCTGCTACAAGTACAGCTACTATTGCCACTATTATTACTACTGCCGCTACTAGTATTGCTACAATTAATACTACATATACTACTATCAATACTAATAAAGCCATCACCACCACTACTACAACCACAACCACTACCATCACTTCTACTTCTACTACAACTACAAGTACCATCACTACTACTACTACTTCTATTATTACTACTACATCTACCACTGCAACTACTGTTACTATTATTACTACTATCACTACCAGTATCACCACTACTACTACAACTACTATTACTAGCACTATCACCAGCAGAACTACTACTACAACTATTACTATTACTACTACCACCAACACTAGTACCACCACCACCACTACTACTACTACCATTGCCACCACCACTACTAATACTACTGCCCCTATAACCAGCATCACCACCACTACCGCTAACTACTACTACTACCACCACAACCACTACAAACAATACTACTACTACTACTACTATTACTAACACAACCACTACCTATTATTACCACCATCGCTACTAATATTACTGCCACTACACTATCACCACCACCACCACCACTACCACAACAACCACCACTATTAATACTGCTACCACTACCACCACCGCCACTACTTCCATCACTACCACCACTACGAATATTCCGGCCACCACCAACACCAACACCACTACCACCACCACTACTTATTCTACTGTCACCACTACTACCGCCACCACTATTAATACTGCGGCGACTACAATTATCACTGGCACCACTAACATCTCCACTACTAACACCACTACCACCACCATCACCACCACTACTGGTACTACTTCCAATACCCCCTCCACCACCACTACCACCACTATTAATACTGCTGCCACTACCACCACCGCCACTACTTCCATCACTACCACCACTACGAATATTCCGGCCACCACCAACACCAACACCACTACCACCACCACTACTTATTCTACTGTCACCACTACTACCGCCACCACTATTAATACTGCGGCGACTACAATTATCACTGGCACCACTAACATCTCCACTACTAACACCACTGCCACCACCATCACCACCACTACTGGTACTACTTCCAATACCCCCTCCACCACCACTACCACCACTAATAATACTACTGCCACTACCACCACCACCACCACTATTACTAATACTACTAAAACCACCACTACTACTAATACTACTAAAACCACCACCACCACTAACACAACTACCACTGTCTCCACTAGTACCACCATCCGTAACAACACTACCAAAATTGCCACCACCATCACAAATACTACTATCACCTATACTACCACCATCACCACTAACACCATCACAATTACTACCATCACCACCATTACCACCACCAGCATTACTACTACTACCACCACCACTACCACCCTCACCACCACCACTACCACCATTACTAACACTAATGCCACTACCACTACCACAAGTATCACCACCACAACTACCACTACCACCACCACTATTACCAACTATACTAATACCGCTGTCACCACCACCACTGCTAATGCTACTACCTTCATCACCACCACCACTTCTACTAATACTACTGCCACTACCACCACCACCACTACCCCAATTCCAAAACTACCAACACAACCACCACCTCCACCACCAGTACCAGCACAACTACCACAATTCCCATCACAACTACCACTACCACCACCAGTACTACTACTACGTCCACTACCACCACCACCACCACCAGTACCACCACCAATACTACCGCCACTAATAATATTACTCTCACTAGCAGCACCAGCATTACTATTACTACTACTACCACCATCACCACCACCACTACCATTACCATCACTACCACCATTACTAGTACTAATGCCACTGCCACTACCACAACCAAAAGTATCACCACCACAACTACCACTACCACCACCACTACTAATACTACTGTCACTACCATCTCTACCACCAATGCCACCACCACTATTACTACCTATACTAAAACCACTGTCAGCACCACCACTATTAATGCTACTGCCATCACAATCACCACCACCTCCGCCACCACTTCTAATAATAATACTGCCACTACCACCACCACCACCTTTACCACCACTACCCCAATTCCTAACTACCACCAGAACCACCACCAACACCACCACTTCCACCACCACTACTGCCAGCATCACGATTCCCACCCCCACCACCACCACCACTACTATCACTACAACCACCAGCATCCCCATCACCACTACCGCCAGTACCAGCACAACTAGAACCATTACCACCACATCTACCACTGTCTCACTACCAGCACCACTACTAATGCTACTGTCATAACACCCACCACCTCTACTAATACTACAGCCACCACCACCACCACCATTACCTCCACCATCACCACCATCAACTCCCCTACTCATACCACTGTCACTACCACCACAACTACCGCTACTACTAATACTACTAAAACCACCACCACCACTAACACAACTATCACTTCCATCACTACCACCATTACTAATACTATTATCAGTACCACCACTACACGTATCACCACCACTACCACTACCACCACCATTACTAGTTCTATTGTCACGTCATCACTACCACCAATACCACCATCATTTCTACCACTGCCACTACTAATGCTACTGCCATCACCACCCCCACCACCTCTACTAATGCTACTGTAACTACCAAAACCACAACCACCCATATCACCACTATCATTACCAGCCTTACAACCAATACCACCACCAACCTCACTAGTAATACTACTGCCACTACCTTCACCACAACCATTACCACCACATCCACTACCCCAATTCCAAAACTACCACCACAATTACCACCACTTCCACCAAAAACAACACCACTTCCACCACCACCACTAACACCATCAACACCATCACAACCACCACTAGCACCAGTACCAGCACAACTATCACCATCACTACTAGTACTACTGCTACTACCACCACCACCAGTACCACCACCACTACTAATATCACTCTCACTACCAGCGCCACTACTATTGCCACTACCATCACAATCACGACCACTTCCGCCGCCACCTCTACTAATACTACTGCCACTACCACAACCACAACTACCCATACCACCACTAGCTTTATCAGCCTTACAACCACCACCACCAATCTCACTAGTAATACTACTGCCACTACCATCACCACCATCATTATCACCACCACCACTACCCCACTACCAAAACTACCACCGCAACCACCACCAACACCACCACTTCCACCACCACTGCTACCAGCATCACCATTACCACCACCACCCCCACTAACACTACCACCACCACCATCTCCAGCACCACCACCACCACCACCACCACCACTATCACTTCTGTTGCTTGTACAACTACTGCTGCTGTCGCCGCCTACTACTATGAACCTTAATATGTACTTGTTATTGCCGTACAAGTATACTTCTACTTATGTGTTAAACAGTAAAAGCAACTGTAGTATTTTTAGGGTAAATATGCCTTAATTCGTGATATCCTTAATTTCACGATGCATTTCAATTCGTTGACACGGAATTAATTTTTTTTAATGTAGTTCGTGGATACTCCATACATGGCATAACCTTTTCCTTTCCATTTTATTACCTTGCGCGCCTTTCAAATACCAATATAAATCCTCAAAATCCATTGCCACGTTCAAAGTGGTTGAAAAACTATTTTTATTCTCTCTGTCGTGACTGCACATATAGAAATGTTATATATTTTGGGCAACTGTTTTTTAATAGTTACATAATATTTGAATATATATTATCGGACATCCAAGGCTATTACACTTCATAAACAATGGCAATATGCCGGCTGTCATATTAGATAATGAACAAATTCCTTATACCGACGTCGTTAAAAACTTGGGATTTTACTTAGATTCTAATTTAAATTGGCATGTGCAAGTAAAACAAACATCTAAAAGGATCTTCTCCATAATGCATTCCCTAAAGCGACTTAAATATTTTCTTCCTACAACTCTTAAAAGAATTTTAATCCAAACTTTAGTGATGCCGCATTTTGACTACTGTGACGTTCTACTAACTGACATAAGTGTCGGATTGTCGGACAAACTGCAGTGTGTCCATAATATGTGTATCAGATTCATATTTAATGTTCGAAAATACGATCACATTTCTGTATTATTCCACGAATTGTCATGGCTACATCTAAAAGAGAGAGAAAAATCGCACTGTCTAATTCTCCTATTTAAGATCCTACATACCTCGATTCCCAATTATTTATCATCCCGTTTCCAGTATCTATCCTCAAACCATAACTTAAATACAAGATCACAACATAGTCTCTTACTTAATATACCGCAACATAGGACATCACATCATTCCATGTCATATACCATCTTCACTTCTCGCAACTGGAATTTCCTACCACAAGAAATAAGGGGCTGCCGGACATTGGCATCTTTTAAAAGAAATCTAAATTTATATTTGCTCTAAACTCGACTTCATTATTATCCAGTGTAAGGTATATAATTAATTGGTGTTTCCCGTATAATGTATCATATTTATATTATTATTATTATTATTATTATTATTATTATTATTATTAGTATTAGTATTATTATTATTATTATTATTATTATTATTATTATTGTATCATATCATTATTGTTATTACCCTATAAAATGTTGTTTGTACATGACATTTACATTGCTACATTTATTGTATCTTTAACTGTTTATAATTATTATAGTGTATATCTATAATAATAATAATAATACTTTATTTATTCTGGCAAAGTTAAGGCCATAAGGCCCTCTCTTCCACTCTACCAGCACAAATACAAATAAATATTTGACAAATATAGATCATCATCATCATGAACAAATTCGTTTTAGGCCATGTGGCCTGTACGGTAACCTAGCGAAGATGGTCTTGATCTTTCCACCGATGTTTTGGTCTTCCTTGGTCCCTATGTCCAGTTGGGGTATATTGGAATGCCAATTTTGGAAGTCTATTTCTTGCCATTCTTCTCAGATGATTTTTCCATTCTTGTTGGTATTTTTGGATATCTTCATTTAAACTTGCTAGAGTAGCAAGTTTAAATGAAGATATCCAAAAATACCAACAAGAATGGAAAAATCATCTGAGAAGAATGGCAAGAAATAGACTTCCAAAATTGGCATTCCAATATACCCCAACTGGACATAGGGACCAAGGAAGACCAAAACATCGGTGGAAAGATCAAGACCATCTTCGCTAGGTTTACCGTACAGGCCACATGGCCTAAAACGAATTTGTTCATGATGATGATGATCTATATTTGTCAAATATGTATTTGTATTTGTGCTGGTAGAGTGGAAGAGAGGGCCTTATGGCCTTAACTTTGCCAGAATAAATAAAGTATTATTATTATTATTATTACTATTATTATTATTATTATTATTATTATTATTATTAAAAACCAATTGATAATTGACTATTAATAATATAAAAGGGCAATAAATAATATAGCATCTTAAACATTTAGGATTTTATTATTTTTTGATGCTATGGCTCCATTTCATGTTTAACCATGTGAATGTAGACAGTAAAAAATTTAATAAGCTTTCATATTGGTTACACTACGTATATATCAGTTACGTTACAATTACATATTCTACTCACTAACAAGGATATAATAAAAGTAAACCTTTGGAGGCTAAAGAGGCATTATTCCTTAAATTATTTCTTCATCTTTCCTATAATTATTTTTTTCTGAATTTTCAATTTTCGTTGTTAATTCTTTAAATTGTTATTATTATTATTATTATTATTATTATTATTATTATTATTATTATTATTATTATTTCATGCTTATGTTTAGGGTGGGCAATATTTTTGCTAGAAAGTAGGACTTGTGTAGGGCCTGTTTGGTTGCTGATATTTTATCACCATCTGTATTTTTAATATCTTTATCTAATGTTAAGTTTGTTTTAATGGATAATAGGCACAACTATCATATTTCATTTGATATAATTTATTAAATGTTTGTATTTGCCCATATATAGTCTCAGATATGTATTATCAACTTTAATAAAAAAGGTGAAACTATTGTTCTACCAGTTATATTATATGGGTGCGAAACATGGACTCTTACTTTAAGGGAGGAAAGGAGATTACGAGTATTTGAGAATAAAGTTCTTAGGAAAATTTTTGGACCAAAGAGAGATGAACAGACAGGTGAATGGAGAAGACTACATAACAATGAACTACATGGTCTTTATAGGAAGCCAGATATAATAAGAACAGTTAAGTCCCGTAGACTGCGATGGGCAGGACATGTTGCGCGTATGGGGAATGAAAGACGTGCATGGAAACTTCTTGTAGGAAAGCCAGAAGGAAAACGCCCAGTTGGTAGACCAAAAATGAGGTGGGAGAACAACATTAACTATGATTTGAGGGAAGTAGATTATACAGGGAATGATTGGAAAGCATTAGCTCAGGATAGGGATGTATGGAGAGCTTATGTCCGTGCGGCCATGAACCTACGGGTTCGATAGTGCCAGTGAGTAAGTAAGTAAGTAAGTAATAAAAAAGGTGAATTCAGTTTTATTTTTAATTTGTCAGCTTGTGTTTTAATATCACGGAAAGGATACCACTACCACGGATCTAGGAGCCATATCACATATTTGGAAAGTCCAGGATCAAAGAACGAGATATCGGGTACAACTGTACATGGGTTTGGAGTGAATGCGATGAATATTCTCATGGAAAGTTCATACTACATTACTGTATACATATATTGTCACCATTATCTACAATGTTATATTTGCATAAAAAACAATAAAAAATCTCAGAATTAAGCAAGTTTACACTATGCACTGCATTTGAATGAATATTGATCATCTTAAAGGGACTTATAAATTACAGTTCGAGATTAGATAAGAACAATCATTTTTACACGCTTTATATTAGCTTGACCTGTATCTATCTATCTATCTATATATCTATCTATCTATCTATCTATCTATCTATCTATCTATCTATCTATCTATCTATCTATCTATCTATCTATGTAACGGAATCTTTCAACGCGATTTTCACCCACTTAAAATCATTGGATCGACTTGAAACTTTGTATACTTGTAGAGGACCCGTGACAATACAATAATTTCATATTTATTTTCTAAAATCCTGGCCATAATCATCAGAAAATAAAAAAAGTGTTTTTTTATCAATGTAACGGAATCTTTCAACGCGATTTTCACCCACTTAGAAACATTGGATCGAATTGAAACTTTGTATACTTGTAGAGGACCAGTGACAATACAAAAATCTCATATTTATTTTCTAAAATCCTGGCCATAATCATCAGAAAATCAAAAAAAGTGTTTTTGTATCAATGTAACGGAATCTTTCAACGCGATTTTCACTCACTTAGAAACATTGGATCGACTTGAAACTTTGTATACGTGTAGAGGAACCGTGACAATACAATAATTTCATATTTTGTTTCTAAAATCCTGGCCAGAATCATCCGAAAATAAAAAAGAAATGAAAACTGGTATAATAGGTTGCGGACTTGTCGACTTTTTAGTCAATCGTTGTAAGAGCTCAGTTGGTAGAGCAGTGAACTCTGAGTGGTATATAAGTTCAGTAACCCATACGTCGCTGGTTCAAATCCGGCTGGGAGGTTTTTTTTTATAGAACAGTATTACTTTTAGCTCTTACTACAATAGTATCGAATTTAAAGATATTTACATTTTTATCTTATTCTGTAAAATATTAAAAATAAAAAATAAATAATAGTTTTAAAAAACTAAAAGAACACGCTTTATTAGAAAACTAAAAAATGAAAAATAAATTTAATTTCCAATACGCTTGGGATCAAATTAAAGTGGTCAACAAAACAATCATCTCCAACACATATAGAATAAAACTAGAGTTATCAACAAAAAGAAAATAATTTTACCATCAAAAGCGTGGGGTGCTTTTATGATGTTTACATTGTCTTCTTAGAGAGCTTACTTTTACCAATATCTGTTTATTATCAAATATATTAATTGATATAGAGCACCCCACGCTTTTGATGGTAAAATTATTTTCTTTTTGTTGGTAACTCTAGTTTTATTCTATATGTGTTGGAGATGATTTTTTTGTTGACCACTTTAATTTGAACCCAAGCGTATTGGAAATTAAATTTATTTTTCATTTTTTAGTTTTCTAATAAAGCGTGTTCTTTTAGTTTTTTTAAAACTATTATTTATTAAAAACTAACTAACTCGCTGGTACTACACCTGGAGGTTAATCACCGCGCGGACATACGCTTTCGATATATTCCAACTTTATCGTTTTTCAATCATTCCCTTTGTAACTTGCTACCTCAAATCAGACTTAATGTTACTTTTTACGCGATAGTGCATTCTGTCGTACTTACAGCAATGGTGACCAAGACAAAGTTCTACTTCAACATTTCGGAGTTGCCAACCTAAATAACTATACTGTAATATTACATATTACAAACAACGTGTGGGAAGTAACACCATTGCCCTCTATGTATTCTACTTAAAATGTACGTATATATAGTCATAGTGTTAATATACATTACATGAAAGAAATCACTTATTTTTAATTTAACTGAACCATATTTGAAACGATATAAAACAATAAATATTTACTTGCCGCCATTTTATAACTGATTCGTGTCACGGCCTGTCATATTTTCAACTAATAAACATTGCCCAGACGGTGAACGTTAGTCACTTGTTTATAATGAACGAAAATATGTCCAATAAATATGTTATCATTCTACTATTATTTATTATTTTGAAAACACCACCGCGCAAAGAATAATGTAGAATACATGTTTATGAGTGTTTTACAGATTGTCGGACATTTAAAAACGAGCGATAGCGAGGTTTTTAAATATTTTCTTCGCTTGTGTAAAACCACTTCCCAATCTCGCATTATAATATACTATTACCCCACATAATGTTTGGCCACCTACTGGTCTATTTCTCTCTGATTTACCTATATAATGTTTCCGACCCCTGTTCATTCCCCATTCTTGGCAAATTTTCTGCCCATACAGTCTGTGATACATAACTTTTCCTATTACCTATATCTGATTTACCATAAAGATCGTCTAGCTTCTTGTTATGTAGTTTTCTCCATTCATCACTTGCCTGTTTGCCTCTCTTCGGTCCAAACACTTTCCTACGTATTTAGTCTCAATTATTCGGAACCCAAATACTCGCTTCTTTTACGAGCCTGAAAGTCTTTGCCTCTGGACCCACGACTTATAGTCCGTCCCGGAATACTTGTCGCGTGGATATTTCCAACCTAAAAATCCAGCGACCACGGCCGGGTTTGAACCCCACAATGTGGTGTGAGGCATAACAAAGTAAATACAAAAAAGAGGTTATATATATTTAATTAGCCAGAGGAATGCCTTGGGTATGTAATAAACGTAAACTACATAAAATATAGAGGATGTATATGAAACTGTTTTGAGCTCAAGTATATAAACGCTTACCCTTGATTGTTCAGTTTATTGTTGTGAATTATAACTCTTCTTCTGTGTTTAGTAACATTTTAAAATATTTTAGAATATTTAAAACAATGTTATAACTTCATTAGAATTTTTATGTGTGTACTCAATTACACATATAATGCGATGGTGACATGCTATTTCCTTAACAGAATATATTATATAGTTGGAACCAGTGGGTTATCGATGGTTACGATTATTAAGAAGTGAACATAAGTGCGTATCATAGGATCCACCCGAGGTCAGAGTAATTGAATTAGGTTAAGTGTGAGTTAGTAACTTTTATATCCGTTTCATTTTAAATGTGTCTAAATACATAAAACTAAAAAAGCTATAAAAATCGTAACAACGATTATAATCGACATGTGGTTCGATGGTGACTTATCGCTGGCCCTATAAGCTCTGGCGCATGCGCACTGTTGTTCTATAGGACTTTGAAAATATATCAGATAAGTTAAAGTGGACTTTTTCCATGTTTTGTCCTAGTGGCCTAGTGGTGTATGGTTGCGGTGTTCATGGTTTCTTCGGCGTAAAAATGTTGAGAAGGATTTTGTATGGAAATGAAGTAAAGTTGTAGGCCTCTTATCGCATATTTATTTCATGTAAATGAATCTATTTCACGTAAATGAATCTCAACCCTTTGTAAAGAGACTTGTGAGCAAAGTACGTCGTCCCATTCGCGCCCAGATTTGAATTCCGATGCTACTGGCCTGAACCATTAAAGTACATTATTACATAATATACTAACAGTAATAACTGTGAGCATGAAATATTCATTTTTTCATTCGTGATTAAAATCATTTACAAACCTTCTTTTTTCCAAGTTTTTACAAACCTCTTTTTTTTTTTTTTTTTTACTTTCACATTCACTGACATTTCTTCGTAACGTGCGAGTTATTACGTCATCGTTGTAATTATCGCTATGCAACTAGGTGCATTTTGTCAAGAAAATTTATGAAATTTATGTTTGTAATAAAAAACATGAATTTAACGTAATGGATGAACCCGTATACCATTTTAAATAAAAGTTGTACAGCTGGATTTCTCTTGGAATTTGCTGTTTAAGTAAGTTATTCATATATACAGTTTTAGCTTTAAAAAAGGTACAATAAACTACAATTTTTTTAAATTACATTAAGCATTAATATACATTCAATTACAGCATATTTCTATTTCTTTATCTTCTTTTTTTGGGCGCTGCATTCGATCCTGGTGGATTACTAGTTACCATCTGGTTTCTGCTTCTAAGGTTCACCGATTTAAAAGCGGTTGGATTCAATTGATGTTACAGGTTGTTTAAAACCAGATGACATGTTCTTTGGAAAGGAACTAAATACGTGGGGCCCCTGTATGTGTATCCGGCATATAATGGAACCTCAAGCTAGAGAAAAAAAATCAGCGAACTATTTTGAGTACCAGATTTAATTTCCTCCGCTATTGATCACAACTACGAAAAGCTTACTTCAATATAAATAACAACGTAACACTGATAGAACAGTTTGACATTATCAGCTATACCTTTCCTTACTATTACATAATTGAGTTTCTTTTGTAAGAAATGTTATGAATGTCGGTCAAATTTCCAACCCCAAATTGAAATATTTGTTTAGGGATTTCTCCCATGAAAGGTTTATCTTCTTCTGTACAGCCAAACAATTTCTGTTACGTGTTAATTTCTCCCCTCTCTGCCGTAGCAAAATTTAAACTTCTTCACCCGCATTGATGCTTTTTAACATCTTCTGGCTTGCTTCTTTCTCTATTTTCTCGCCAAAGGTTTGTCCATCAAGGAGGGAATGACAATAATTAATCTACTTCAGATTTAGTCTTTGGGGTTTAGATATACACAAACTCCCTCCACAAACTTCAAAGTTATGCAATTCCTATGTGGAGGGTGTTTACTTATGATTGCTATTAGTTAAACATATACTTTCTCTAACTTCGTCTGGGCAGGTCTATGTGTTTATTCTCTTAAGTTGTCCTGTGCTGTCATACAAGATGACTCTTGAATCTGATAACTGGAACCTGTGAAGGCAATCACTATGTACTAATTTAATGCGATATTTAAACAGCAGCGGTAACAAAAATAATATCTCTCATCTTGGAATGAGAAATTAAATTATCCTGGGGAACAGAGATACATTGACACTTTGGATGGGGATGATAAAAGTACTATTACGTGGTTCCACTTGGCTGAAGGGTTACCCATAATTTAACAAGCGAGGACGACATTAAATTATGTCCGCTTTGCAAGCAAAATCGAAAAAACTGGCGACATATTATGTAATTTTGCAATGTAACAGAACTACGTAGATTACAGTTACTGCCAGAGAGATTTCTCATGTCGATGGTTGTAGAATGGCATTTTGTGATCTATTAGGAGTAGTCGAGCGCGAAGAATAAACACGGAAGTTTTTGGATGCAGTTAGAAAATTGAGAGAGGGCAGTAGTGCTACCACTACCACCACCCCAATTACCACCTCAACTATAGTTCCTACTCTTACTACCGCTACTACCACCAGTACCACCACTACTATTACTATTTCCACCAATACTACTAAACTTACTACTATTAACACAACAAATATTGCTACCACAACGACAACCACTACCACCATTATTACTACTGCTATTACTACAACCACTATTACTACTACTACTATTACTACTACCAGTACCACTGCTACTATTGTTACTATTACTACTACTATCACTGCTACTACCACTACCACCACTACTACTACTACTGTTATTACTACCACCACCACTACTACTATTATTATTACTACCACTACTACTACTATTACTACTACTAACACCACCACTACCTCTACTACTATTAATACCACTACTGCTACAGCTAATACCAGTAATACTACTACTACTACTACTACTACTACTACTATCACTACTACCATCACTGCTACTATTGCTACCACAACTACTAACACTACTACTACCACCACTACTTCTGCTATTACTAATATTTCTACTAATACTACTATTTCCACCACCACTACTACCACTACTATTATTAATACTACTACCACTACTACTGTTAATACTACTACTCTTATTATTACTACCACCACTACAACTACAACTACTACCATCACCACCACTACCACTAATATTACTACTACTACACCACTACTACTAATACTACTGTCACTATATCACCATCACATCACCACCTCTACAACCATCTCCAACACTACCGCTACTACTACCACAACCACTACCACCACCACTACCACAACCACTATCACCGCCACCATCATTACTGTTACTACTGCACTACCACAATCACTACAACCAAGATCACCACCCATATCACCATCACCAGTAGCACAACCACCACCACTAGCACCACCACTACCATTAGCACCACTAATATCACCACCATTACCACTACCACCACTACTACCACATCGACCACCACCGCCATCACCACCGAACCACCTCTACCACTACCACCACCACTACCACATCTACCACCACTACCATCACCACCACCACCAACACCACCACCACCACTACTACTACCACCACCACCTCTACCACTACTACCACCACTACCACCTCTACCACTACTACCAATCCACCACCAGCATCACTACCAACACCAGTATCACTACAATCACTGCCAACACCAAAATGTATGTACAATACGAAGGTGAACAGTTCCAGCACCTGCTTCATTCAAGTTGGCAAGTACATGAATTTGAATATATGAGAGGTTCTATCACCTTGATCCTACGCTGTCCGTTCCTCGCCGCCAGTGCGTCAGCTGTGTATAGTGAAATCCTCGAGTCCGCTGTCAGTGCTATACTGATCCCACTACCATTACTGTATTCATATTTTGTCACAATTATGTAAAATATTACACTTTCACAAAATAAAATATCTCACAATTAGGCAATTTTACCCTATGTATTGCAATTGAATGACTAATGGTCATCTTAAAGGGACATATAAATTATAGTTCGAGATAGAATAAGAACAATAATTTTTAAAAACTAACTCGCTGCTACTATACTCGGAGGTTTAAAACCGCACGGACATACGCTCTCGATACATCCCAACCTTGAATATCGTTTTCCAATCATTCCTTTTGTAATGCTCTCCCTCAAATCATGCTTAATGTTATTTTTGCGCGATAGTGCGTATTGTTGTACTTAACGCAATGGCGACCATGATTGAAAGTTCAACTTCTATATTTCGGGGTTGCCAACGTAAATAAATATTCTAAAATATACCAAACCACGTCTGTTAAGTAAAACCACTGCCCTCTATGTATACTACGTACAATGAATGTACAAACGTATATCCAAAAGGTTGTGTTAAAATACATTTTACGAAACAAATCACTACATTTTATGTCAACTACACTTAATCCAAAAAATATAAAACAACAAATACGTACTTGATGCCATTTTATAACTGACTCATGTCACGGCCTGCTGCATTTTCACCTAATAAACTTTGGTCACACTATGATCATCTTGTAGAAGATATCCGGGTTGTTGGCCGTGGTCTTGAGGTTTGTAGTTCTCCGACGTTTTTCAAGACAACACTTGAGGATGCCGGACACAGTCTCTGGCGAAACGTTGGGGAACTACAAGCCTCAAGACCACGGCCAACAGCCCGGAAATCTTCTACAAGATCATCATAATAAATCCGGCCGTGAAAGCCTAAGTCAATAGATTGGTCCTACTGTTAACGTTTGTCATTTGTTTATAAAGTACGCAAATATTTCCAACAAAGTTGTTATTATATTACTATTACTTATTATTTCGTAAAAACACCACCGCTCAACAAATTAGGTACAACGCAAGTTCGTGATGTGTTTTACAGATTCTCCGAAATTAAAAACCTCGCTATCGATCGGTTTTTAAACATTTTCCTCGCTTCTGTAAAAACCACTTCCCAACCTAGCATTATAATATACCATTATCCCACATAATTTATGGCCTACCATCTGGACTATTTCTATCTGATTTACCTATATCATGTTTCCGATCCCCCATTCATAGTATATGTTCTGCCCATACAGTATGTGATAAGTAACTTGTCCTATTATATCTGATTTACCATAAAGAACATCTAGCTTCCTGATGTGTAGCTTTCTCCATTCACCTGTCTGTTTGCCTCTCTTCGGTCCAAAAATATTCCTAAGTATTTACTCTCAAATACTCGGGTCCCAAATACTCGGTTCTTTATGAGCCTGAAAATCTTTGACTCTGACCCACGGCTTATAGTCCGTCCCGTAATACTTGTCCCTTGGATTTTCCCATCCTAAAAATCCATCGTCCACGGCCGGGTTTGAACCCGCAATGTGGTGTAGGGCTGATAAAAAGTACATAGAAAGAAGAGGTTATATTAAGTTGAAGATATATATACCAATATATATATATAATTTGCGAGGGGAGCTATATCATGGAAATCCGATAAACGTAATCTATATAAATATAATTCACATAGACCCTATATCATAGGGTCGGTATGAAACAGCTTTGTTTAAACTGTGAATTGTCCTGGTGGCCTAGTGGTGTATGGTTCCGGTGTTGATGTAATTTTTTGAACAAAAAAATTTTGAGAAGGATTTTGAACGGAAGTAAAGTTGTGGGCATCTTATCGCATATTTGTTCCATGTAAATGAATCCCAACCCTGTGGAAAGAGACTTGTAAACAAATATCTTCCCATTCGCGCCAGATTTAAACCCCGATACTACTGGCCTTAACCATTAAAGTTCATGATCACATAATACTAACAGTAATAACTAACCTGTGAAATATTAATGTTTTTTTAATTCCTGATCAAAATAATTCAGAAACAATTGTTTCCAGTTTCACATTCACTGACGTTTCTTCGTAACGTGCGAGTTATTACGTCATCATTGTAATCATCGCTATGCAACTGAAGCATTTTGTCAAAGAGGTTTATTAATGTAAGATTATGCAATATTCACCTGAAAGCTCCGTCTTTGAATCCTGACGATGATGGGACAAATCCCGAAAGCGCTACAGTAAATAATTAATTAAGTTGAGGAGACGGACCTTTCAGGTGAATATTCCATAATTTTATATTAATTTTCAATAATACCTCAACGGAACACATCGTGAATCTTATAAAAGTCAAAGAGGTTTATGACATTTATTTTTGTAATAAAACATTAATTGAACGTGATGGATAAAGCCACATACCGATTTATATATAATATGTACATCTAGATTTTGTCCATCGCTGTGTTCTCGAGGTAGCGTGCTGCCTTGTCACGCAGTGGACCCGGGTTCGATCTCCGGTCTGGGCAGTTATTCTGGGCGAGGTTTTTATCGGGGTTTTTCCTCACCTGTAAGACAAATGTCAGGACAACTTTAAGGCCAAAACGGCCCTCGAAATCATATGGTCATCATCACGATCATCATCCTTATCATTATCATCATAACCCTTTACCGGTGTGGAAAGCAACGGGAAGCTACCACACCTACAATACCCTAGTATAGCTGCAAGCATAGCATGAAAATGCTATGATTGCAATGAAGGACCTGCCTTCGGGCAGAATTACTATGGATGGATCTAGATTTCTAGCGGATCTTCCTGTTTAAGTAAGTTATTCACATATACAATTTTATCTTTAAAATAGTTACAATGAGTTATTTTTTTTAATATATTCACATCAGACATTTATTATGCATTCAGTTATACCAATTTTCGTCTTCTTTATCTTGTTTTTTTTTGGGCGCTGCAGTCGATCTTGGTGAATTACTAGTTACCATCAGCTCTCTGGTTCCAAGGTTCACCAGTTTAAAAGTGGCTCAAGGAGTTAATTGATGTTACAGACATTTTAAATCCTGATGACGAATTATTTTGGAACGAACTAAATACGTGGGTCACCTGTATGCGTATCCGGCATATAATGGAACCTCAAGCATGAAAAAAGTGAGCGAATTAATCTGTGTCTCTCTTGCACAGATTTAATTTTCTGCGTTATTGATCCCAGCTATTAAAAAGCGTCGTTAAATATAAATAATAACGTAACGTTGACTGAACACTTGACTTTATCAACTATACTTTTCCTTACTGTACATATTTCAGTTTGTTTTGTAAGAAATTTTATGGATACCGGCCTAACTTCCAACACCAAATTGAAATATTTGTTTCCGGTTTTCTCACACAGACCTTTTATTTTTACTTACAGTAAAGCAATTTGTCTTACCTGTTAATTTCTCTTTTCTCTGCCGTTGGAAAGTAAAACTTCCTCACCCGCAATGATGCTTTTTAACATCTTCTGAATTGCTTCTTTGTCTGGTTCCTCGCCAAAAGTTTGTCCAGCAAGAAGGGAATTGACAGTAGTTGATCTACTGCAGATTTAGTCTTTGGGGTTTACATGTAAACAAACTCCCTCCACCAACTTCAAAGTTATGCAATTCCTATGTGGAGGGTGTTTACTTATGATTGCTATTAGTTAAACAGATACTTTCTCAAACTTAGTCTGGGTAAGTCTATGTGTTTATTCTCTTAAGTTGTCCTGTGCTGTCATTGAAATTGACTCTTGAATCTGATAACTGGAACCTGTGAAGTCAATCACTATGCACTAATTTAATGTGATATTTAAACAGCAGCTGTGACAAAAATAATATATCTCACCCTAGAATCAGAAGTTAAATTATCCTGGGGAACAAGGATACATTGACACTTTGGGTAGGGATGGTACAAGTGCTATTGCATGGATCACCTGGGCTGGATGGATACCATAATTTAAGAAACGAGACCTGCATTAAATTATGTTCACTTGGCAATGAGCAGAAAACTGCCAACGTACTCATATTATGTCATTTTGTAAAGTGACACAACTACTTAGATTACGGTTACTGCCAGAGAGATTTCTCAAGTCGATGACAGTAGAATGTCATTTTGGGATCAATAGGGGTGCTCGAGCACGAAAAAAAACAGGGATATTTTTGGATTCAGTGAGAAAATTGAGAGAAAAAAATTGGAGCTCAGAAAAATAACATCTAGCAATAATATTGAAAAATTCAACATGGTAATTGTTTAATTCCCAATTATGAATTAAGTATATACATAAATACATACATAGATACATTGATACATAGATACACGCACACAGGCACACACGCACACACGCACACACACATACATACATGCATGCAGACATGCATACATACATACATATATACATATATAGATACATGCATGCATACATGCATACTTACATGCATACAAGCATACTTACATGCATACTTACATGCATACTTACATGCATACATGCATACTTACTTACATGCATACATGCATACTTACATGCATGCATACATGCATACTTACATGCATACATGCATACTTACATGCATACATGCATACTTACATGCATACTTACATGCATACATGCATACTTACATGTATACTTACATGCATACATGCATACTTACATGCATACTTACATGCATACATGTATACTTACATGCATACTTACATGCATACATGCATACTTACATGCATACATGCATACTTACATGCATACTTACATGCATACATGCATACTTACATACATACATGCATACTTACATGCATACTTACATGCATACATGCATACTTACATGCATACATGCATACTTACATGCATACATGCATACTTACATGCATACATGCATACTTACATGCATACATGCAGACATACATACATGTATTACATGCATACATACATATATACATACATGTGCGCGCCTGTGCACACACACGTGCACGCACACATGCATGCATACACACAAACACACGCACACACTAACACGCAAACACGCAGACAGACACACACAACACACGCTCAAACACTCATACATAAACACACATATACACACATAAATAAAAAAGCGCACACAAACACATGGACACATAGACAAAAACACACAAAATCACAGGCACAAACAGACTTTGCCCTTGTCCTTGACACCAAACATAACAGCTAACTTCGTTATTTGCTAACTGATATGCGGTTAAATTGAAAGCATCCAATTCTGTGAAGTATAATAATACGAGGATGCATTGCCCGTGGGACGCGGCATAACTGCTTGGAGGTCGTATACTCTAAATGTATAAATAGGGCAGGTAGTCGACAAAATTTCCAGTCTCAAGACAACCCTTAGGATGCCGGACGCACTCTCTGGTAAAACGTGAGGGAACTACAATCCTTAAGACCACGGCCAACAGCCCGGAAATTTTCGACAAGATCATCATAATATATTTTGGTTTACTGTCTCTATACAAGTTGATATGAAATCACGTTGTCTTTGTAGCTCGCCCATTTGCCAATACTCCGTAAATATGTTTTAACGATCCATGTAAAGTTTTGAAAGCATTTGAGACGGCATTTATTATTACAAGGAGGTAACATTTTCTGAGCTTCACGTACAACGAAGGAACACTTTGTTGTTCTATCTACATTTCTGACTGTTTTCAAAGATTTGTAAGACTGTCCACTATTTCTAAGCCGTTTGGCACTATCTCCTGCCAGATTTCCTTGTTAAGTCTTCTTTGTCTGACTTCTTTTTCTATCTGCGAATGGTGCTTCACAACTCGAATCTTCTTGGCATTATTGTCTGCAGAAATAGCAGAATCGACATCGTAATCGGAAACTGAAGATGCTGATGATCCACTCGTAAAATTTGGATCTGCTTTGTGAGTCAAAAGGTTCACTATCGCTTGCATGAGTAAGACTTGATTCGCCATTGTTTACACTTCCCTCAGGAAACGCACTTTCATCTGGTAATGTTGTAGCGTGTGCCACAGTTCCTGTAAACGTAATAATGTTGTAGCGTGTGCCACAGTTCCTGTAAACGTAGTAATGTTGTAGCGTGTGCCACAGTTCCTGTAAACGTAATAATGTTGTAGCGTGTGCCACAGTTCCTGTAAACGTAATAATGTTGTAGCGTGTGCCACAGTTCCTGTAAACGTAGTAATGTTGTAGCGTGTGCCACAGTTCCTGTAAACGTAATAATGTTGTAGCGTGTGCCACAGTTCCTGTAAACGTAGTAATGTTGTAGCGTGTGCCACAGTTCCTGTAAACGTAATAATGTTGTAGCGTGTGCCACAGTTCCTGTAAACGTAATAATGTTGTAGCGTGTGCCACAGTTCCTGTAAACGTAGTAATGTTGTAGCGTGTGCCACAGTTCCTGTAAACGTAGTATTTTTTAATTAGAAAAAATATATATAAACAGGTATAGGTCTACTCTATACAATAAACAAAAAAGTATTTTGACTCACAAACCTTGTTCACAGTCAAGCACTTTTGTAAGGATGCTATTGACATTTGCAACATATAGAGCATCTATGGAAGTATAACTGTTAGGAGCTATAACCTTCCAGCTGGCAGTAAATTTGACATTTTCCTCTGATGAAATAGCACCATTGTCACTTGCATACATCTCTGTGGCAAGTTTCACTATTAGAAGTGATCGGCTACTCATTTTTTCACATATAAAATGCATTGAACGTCTCAAACATATAAATATATAAAAAAATATCCCCATTTGATTGTAACTACTATTTAATTTATTCAATTAAAATGAGTTGTCATTCGACAAAAACTTCAAGTTAATCCAATATTATTTGCACAATACAGTCACATCTCGAAATAAAATCAGACGAGGGGTGCCATTAGAACATTTTTTAAAGAATACTCTATCATCTCAGATTAATACATTAAAATGATAAAATAATTAAATACTTTATCCTTACCTTTTGAAGAAAACTGTTCTAACTCAAAATGTGACTGTAATATACAAAAGAAACGAAATCATAGTAAGGCACCTGTTTAACCCATTCGTCTCAAAAGACGAGATAGGCTCGCCGGCAGTTAAATGGCCTTCAACTCAGAAGACGAGGTACTCTCGCTTAACTCTGCTGTTATATATTTTGCAATATTTTGCACATCCCTTGGCAGAGTAATCTTTTGTTAATATTTATGAATAGTACAGGAATGTGGTTTGGCCTTCGCGCGTATTGGGATCTCAAGTACCGTTATATTTTGTTTGTTTTGAATGTCTGAAAATAGACAATATAATTTATGGTAACATAAATCCGGTTTCTGGGGAAATGCATTGAGCATTTAAATCTGAAGCGAATGGGTTAAATGAGACGCTGTTCCTCAGAAAGTGCGATGCTTACACGACAACAGTAGAGACACAACTGACATGTGACTCTCTTGCTCAGAATAAAGTTGTGGACTTGTCAAAAACATATACCGTCACTTGCGTCATCTAGCATGCGCAGTAAGAATTACAACTTGTAACTCTCTTCCACATAAAAATATAGACAAATTGCAGTCGTTTCATTGTGGAAACATAAAAATGAATTATTTTGAGTTGTGACAGTCTTCATCCAAATCGACTATATGTGTAACATCGGGAATTTAGCATATAATTTCAACAATAAATTAATATTTACTGCGAATCCCCAGTAGGTTTTAATCATTATTAATTTAAGGTTATTAAAATCTTTTGCTTGGAATTAAATTGTATGCATGTCTACTGTATGTGTATTCAAAAGTCAGCGGTTCTCCCAACTCAGTTGTGGAAGGGGTTCGCGAGTCGAAAAATGTCGGGAACCGCTGAGTTAGCCAATATTAATTCTACGATAAAACATGAACACTTTAATCGCATTTTATTGCAATGAATATAATCTACATGAACGTACTATTGTATAATTATGATCACTGCGAAATAATTGTTAAATATAAAACGCTACTATTCAGAGAAGCGCATTTTCTACAATAAACCAATAATATGTTTTATAACTCGCCATGATTTAGAGCCCATCTTCACAGTGCTCAGACGAACACCGCAGTAGGCCTACATTTAACTAATTTTGTCATTTTTCATCATAACATCTTCCTTGTATGACATGTGACCTAATGTATTACTAAGTCACTTGCGCTATGAACTCGGGGGTTCACGGCCGTGCAGACACAAGTTCTCCATGCATCCCTACCATCAGCTAACGTTGTCCAAGCACCCATTGTTTATTTTACTTTCCCAATTCATGATTAATGTTATTCTCCTTCCTTATCCTTGGCGAACCAATTGGGCGCTTTCACTCAGGTTTTCCTACAAGAGATTCCATATGCCTCTTTTATTACCATTCGTACCACATCTCCTGTTCATCGCAAACTGCAATACTTAACTGTTCTTATTATATCTGGTTTCCTATAAAGATCATGTAGCTCATTGTTACGTAGTTTGCTCCATTCACTAGTCTGTTCGATGTTTTTGTTGAAAAATTGTCCTAAGGACATTTAATCTCAAATAATCGTAATTCCTTCTCCTGCCTTGAAGAATGTGTCCATGTTTCGCACCCCATGTAATATAACTGGAAGAATAACACTTTATATATATATATATATATATATATATATATATATATAAGTGTGTGTGTGTGCGTGCGTGCGTTCGTGTGTGTTTGTGTGTGTGTGTGTTTGTGTGTGTGTGTATGTGTGTATGTGTGTTTTTGTGTCTGTTTTTGTGTGTGTTTTTGTTTTTGGGTGTGTGTTTTTGTGTGTGGTTTTGAGTGTGTGTGTTTTGTATGTATATATATATATATAAGTGTGTGTGTGCGTGCGTGCGTTCCTGTGTGTTTGTGTGTGTGTGTGTGTTTGTGTGTGTGTGTGTATGTGTGTATGTGTGTGTTCGTGTTTTTTTTGTGTGTGTGTTTCTGTGCGTATGCGCGTGCGTGTGGCTGTGCTTGCGCGTGTGCACGTGTGCGCGTGCTTGAGTGCGTGTGTGTGTGTGTGTGTGTGTGTTTAGTTTAAAGTTTATTTTCTTTTTATTAGGGAATGCGTAATAGCATTAATTTCTGAAGTTAATCCCATGTTTTAATTTCTTTCTGCACTTCATTCCTGTTTGTAATTATTGTTGCTAGTTATTTTAATTCAGCCATTTTTTCAAAGTTTTGTTTTCTAGTTTGCCAATAATTGTATATTTTCATTATGTAATGCATTTCAATATGTAATCATATATTAGTTTCATTGATATTTAATGTTAATTAATTAGTATTATTTAACAATTTATTTTTATTAGTATTACTTATTGTAATCTGCTGACCCTGGTGATTAATAATTTCAGCAGTTTATAGCAATATCTTATTATTACAACTGAATTGTAAGCATATTTTATCTTCTAAACATATGATGATATATTCTAGTACAAAAATTAGTAGTAGAGGAAATTGTTCAACTCCTTCCTGTAACCCGTTTTGAAATTCAAAAGTATGTGAATTAATTGGTGGTTGGGAATTACAATGTATATAGAGAAAGATTTGCGTTTAGATCGGTACTTGCTCAGGTAGCTCAGTTGGTAGAGCACTTGGTCTAGAGAACCAAGGGTCCCGGGTTCAAGTCCCGGTCTGAGCGTATAATTTTTCTCTTCAAATATGATTTATCCATCATTGAGATGTACGAAATCAATAATAAAAACTTGGAAAAAGCCGTACTGGCTGTAATTTATAATTCCCAAATATGTCTTCTTAATAAAGGAGCCGCCATTTGCAAGATAGAAGCATGGCTTCACAGCATTTGGTGGATGGGAATTACAATGTATATATGTGAATTAATGTTCAAGAGGAAAAAGAAAGGGAATGAAAATAGAGAGATTGAGGTAAAGGATAAAAAGTTTACACATTTGTCACATGAAAGTGATCTCTTATCAATGTAAACTTGAGTAATTTACAATATAAAAATAGAATACATGTAGATGTAGGATGTGGAGTACGTTCGGAGCATATGCTCCAACTTCAGCATGTAAATTGAGTAAGACTCAGACCTCAAGTATTGTATTTTTATATTGTAGTAACCTCGACGGTGTTTCGTCATGAATTTCAAAAGTATCAAACCTGAATAGTAATAAATAATTAATTGATCAGTGACAATAATAATAATAATAACAATAAGATGAAGAATTATTATTATTATTATTATTATTATTAATATTATTATTCATTATTATTGAAAAAGTGCAACGCATTATTTCACTAAAATACAAGATGGCTCTCATGTCACTATAAATTTCAATGAAGGAAGGCAATGACAGTAAAATCAATGTTAATCTGAATTTTTACACATATTCTACTGTATTTCTACATGACCACCATTTTGGTGAAAATGCATGCTCCATCTTTCAGCTGTGAAACGAAATGTGGACTTTAACATTTAAACAGTAAAAGAGCCTCCTACTTCTGTGACACGATTCTGTAAATCAAGCAGACGTGTAAAGGACATTTTCGTAGAGTAAAACTTAGAATTTTCCGCACTGTGTTCTCTGAGATATTAAACTCCCTACTGTGGCGTCGAGATGATGCGTTCGGACTATCGCTCACACACACTGCCGATACGCTTAAATTTGTTTACAAGCAGACGAATGTGTGCCTTTCTTGGGGTTGGTTTATGGGAATACTCAGCTCTAGCATTTTCAAATAATAATACGCTTATCCGTGGCAAACCGTTCTTCCGTGCTAAATATGTTGGACGGGGCATTCAAATAAATAAAAAACTAGTTGTGTTTTTCATGGAAATCGATAGTTACTTTAGAGACGCTCTGGGCAATATTGTTATATTAATATCAGTAAAGATACCGTAAACATGATTTCGAGCTTAGTAGTTGATGATATACAGTAAAGCTCCTTATTCGTGGTTTCCTTATTCGATTTTTCATTATTCGCCCGTTAAGAATTTGCGACACAGTTCCTGTATTCGCGGCTAAAAATGTCTTTATTCGCGGATCCAGTCGGTACCTTACAATGATTAGTGACCTTTATTAACACTTCGATAACTTTTTTACTGCAGGCACGTGCCAAGGCGGCTTTTACAAAGAGTGATTTAAGTCAAATGGACAAATTAATATCAAAGTAAAACAAACCTTATTGTTACGAAGCCTAAAGTTCGATGTTGAAATCCCCCGCCGCTGTATTTAACGTGCCGCAATATCCGTTGATAAATGTCGTCCTCGCCACGATCGGTGTTTTGTTTTAACTTGTCATTCGTTATAATAATTTTGACTGAATAAGACGTGTCTCTTCTGATCTGTTGCCTACTATAATGTTGAGTAAAAGGAAAATTGTTCAAAATCTCTTTTATTACTTGATTTTATTTTGACTATTTAACTCATGCCCCAAATGAGAGTCAATGACCAATCAAATTTCAATGAATTTAGATTTACAACAAATCACAGTCGTTTTTCACCTCGATTTTATCACTTTCATTTCATCGCGTTCATTTTATCAAGTGGCTGCCAGATTGTATATATAGTGCACGCATGTAACCAGATTCTGCTTGCTAGATATAATAGGAAAACATTCGTAGCAATTGATTATACCATTAAAAAAATAAATCACTGTTTGCACTTTCTTAAACGTATTATTTCCCAGGAATTAACGTTGTAGAAAAATATAATAATTGACATATTTACATCATAGGACACCAGAAATTAATTAATAACCTGTAATGATGTGTTTCATTTTTTCTCCACTAGAGTGCATTCTTACAATATTGCGATTCTATTTGGCAATAAATATGATCTGGTTGCAGTGATGCACAAATGAAACATAACGTGTCTCATTTGTTTTCAAACATCGCCGTTTACAGTAAATATATAAATATTTTAAAATAACTATATTTAAATAATAATTTCTGAGTAAACAGCTTAATTTTATTCGTTAAATAGTCCTAACAAATGGCACTCTTGATTTCCAAATTCTCTAGATAAATTGGAAATCACTCGTGGCATTACTTATGATAGTTTTTATTTTATTCTGTAACCATCGAATATATCTCCTGTATACCCATACAAATTACCATTCCATATTCGCGGTTTCTGTATCCGCGGCATATTTGCGGAACATATCGCCCGCGAGTAAGAAGCTTTTACTGTATTACTTAGTTCGACAAGCTAATATTTGAGAAGTAGGAAGAGAATACTGCAAGAAATGGGATGACATACAAAGAAACTTCAAATACTCCCTAGTGAAAATATTTAAATATAAATAACCCTACATTGAGCCACTAGCTCTAAGCCCGTTAGAAAGTGAAAACACTAACGCGTTCCTGGCCAACCAACTTGCATACTAAAATGTACTGAGTGTCACGATTTCAGATAAAGTTACAAGTAGCAATTACATAGTTCTAGAGGGCGTTCAATTAACTAAGCACGAATAGAATAAATGTGTTTGCAAAATCAGATACAAACAACATGGGTTGCATAATAGAATAATATCATAGTTAGAAGAAAAGAAAGAAAAAACAATAGAGCAGCAGGAAATGCTTTGAATTTAATTATAACCTCAAAAAAGTAGAGATTATTGCTGTAAGGATTGGCGGGACAGACAGTATTTCACATTTGAGTTGCCCAGTGGAATAGAGGAACATGCCACTATTTTACAGAAACAAGGAATTTCTGAAAGTTGTCTATCTGTGGAATATGGACACAATCTTTTAATTTTTAACCAGGGTCTTGAATTAGATGATGCATTGAATATCTTATTAAATATTAGTTGAAATATTCCTAGTATTAAGTGTTTTTATGTAATAGGACAGGTAATTTGTGCAAATTAAGTAGTGGCATATGCCCCACATAGTGCCTCTTCTGTCTTCAGTGGGTGTATGGACACAAATTTCTGTTGTTGATTCTCTTCTTCATCATCAGAAACTTCCCTAACACATTCTTCACTTTTCCGAACAGTTCTTAAACATTTTATTGTTATTCCGTGGACCGCTAGAAATGCACTTCTACAGACTTCAAGTTCGCTAGTATTAGTTACACGAACATAGTATCTGAATGAAACCTTACTTTGACTTATGTTTCACCTTTTCTCTTCTTTGCATAACCTCTGTTACCTTCACTAATCATTAGTGGAGTGAAATCATATGATATTAGTTTGCAACACAGAGTTCCACTTTTAACAAACTCCTTTGCTGTCACAATCTTCTTATTGTTACAGACGTTTTCTTTCATTATCCTCCCACTTATTTTCATGATGAGTCCTTCTTTTACTATTAACTTGCCTTTTTTCTTCAGAAAACGCATAGAACCTCAACATCTATGTTAGACATATTGGAAATGTTGTAGGTAATTTGAGAACTACCACTGCCCTTTGGTACAGATCCAGAGGGCAGTGGAACTATATTCTGATTGGTTAGTTTCATTTCTGCCAACCTATCAGGAACATTGACTGTAACCACTTGAGATAAAAGAGAAAGAAGGTGGCATGTGCCTTTTTTCCACTAGCTATTTCTATAATTCAGAATCTTCAAGTTTTATTATGCTCCTTGTTAAAGGATAGACACATACCACCATGCAAATAGTTGTTAGAATTGATGCAAGATAGCAGGATCTACTTAACCATAACAAAAAATCACAATCGGCATATTTGTGGCATGTGCCTCTTTTCCACTGAGCAACTCAATTGTATCGTCTTAAAAACCGTAATGTAAGCTTGATGCTATCACTCCTTCGTTTTATACGGCTAATAATTTTAACATGGAGCTAAATAAAACAAATCTTCAAAGTAAATTTTCGAGGATTCTCATTTTTTTGTTTGAATTCTTATGCATTTTTCGTTGAAGTGATGAGAAGATAAGAATAAGTATTTTTTGTATGACTATTTAACTCATGTCCCAAATGGGAATCAATGACTAATCACATTTCAATGAATTTTTATTTACAACCAATCACAGTCCTCTTTCACCTCCATTTTATCACATTAAAATCAAACTCCTCCTTTTTAACGTTGTGAATAGGTCAGAGCATTATTTTGCAGTGACTGACTCTCTAAGAAATACGTTGAATATAACAATTTATATATTAAGATGTAAGAATTCTAGAATCGAACTGACTGCCAATATATATATATATATATATATATATATATATATATATATATATATATAGTGCACGAATGTAAACAGATTCTGCTTGCGGAATATAATATAAAATATTTGTAGCAATTGATTAAACTACAAAGAAAAACAAACCACTGTTTGCACTTTCTTAAACGTATCATTTCCCAGGTGTTTGCGTTGCAGAAAAATATAAGTAACCTATTTACATCATAGGACAACAGAAATTAATTAATAACCTACAATGTATGTTATAAACAATTTGATGTGTTTCATTCTTTCTCCACTAGGGTGCATTCTTACAATATTGCGATCCTTTGGTAATAGAAAATACTATCTGGTTGCAGTGATGATCAAATTAAACATAATAAACATTTCTCATTTGTTTTTAAATATCGCCGTTTACATTAAATACATAAATATTTTTAAATAACTATATTTAAATAATGATTTGTGAGTAAACAGCTTAATTTTATTCGTTAAATAGTCCTAACAAATGCCACTCATCATTTCCAAATTCTGTAGATAAATTAGAAATCACTCGTGGCATTACTTATGATAATTTTTATTTCATTTTCTAATCCCGCGCCGTAGCCGAGCGGTTAAGGTAGGAAGCCTTGGCGCAGAGCTACGGGACATTCGCTGGTTCGAGTCTCCATGCATGGGGGAAGAAATTTTCTCATGGTATTTCGGCCAGTATGAGACCGGTGCCCACCCAGCATCGTGAGGCAATTGGGTAGCTGCAATAAGTAGCGGCTCCAGGTTGAGAAACCAGCTATAACGGCTGGGGGACTCGACATGCTAACCACATGTCACCCCTACACTGGCTGTTGATCATCTACCTCTGTGATTGACACATGTGGATGTGAAGGGCCAGCAGCCGGCTGGTAAAAGGGCAACCGCTGAAAAGTGGAAAGACCCTCAATCGGAATCGGAACGTATCCCCTATATACCCATACATTACAATTCCATATTCGCGGTTTCTGTATTCGCGGCAAATTTGTGGAACATATCCCCCGCGAATAAGGAGCTTCTACTGTACGTTCAGAAGCTTTATTCAAGAATGTTTTTATTTTGAAGATGTTGGTGTTATTTATCACTCAACCTCGTTACTAAGATGACAGAGAGTTGTTTATTGTTCTGGTCGTTGCAGAAGATTGACATTCCCTTTGAACAATGTTTTCCTTTGTGTTTAAACAAACGAATTGTATAAAGAAGAATGGTATTCTTTACGTGTGTGTGTCTACTGACAGCGATTATGAATGACGGTGCATTACATATTTCTTTTACTAACCAGCGATGCGTTTATACGTCTTAAAGTTGGCAACTTACAGACATATCTGACAACGTTTCTTACCCAACAACAGATTCAGGGATCTGCAAGCCTTTTAACATAACTATCAAGACTTTATCCCTTATAATTTCACCTGAGATTTCAGCGAAATTAAAGTTAGGGTATAAGGTATTCATACAGGCCCGAACACATTCCCCAATCAAATTATTTATAATAATAATAGTAATAATAATAATAATAATTTGGCAAATTCCTATCAGGGTAATGAAGAGAATTTTAAGTACAGAAATGGATGTTTTAAGAAGATCAGATGGAAAATCTAGAATGGACAGAACATCATAAACATTATAGAAAAGAAAAGATTACAGTGGTTATGGCCATGCCAAAAGAATGCCAGAACACAATATTGCCTAAAATTGTTATGGAATGGATCCCAATGGAAAGGAGGAAGAGAGGAGACCGAAGACGAAGAAAACTTGGATAAAAGGGGTACAAGCGGCTATGAATATCAGAGAATTGGAGGAAGATCAATGGATGGACAAAGAGGAATGGCGTTTGGTTTCCGGAGGAGGACGGCGGCAGCTGCCATGATACGGAATGAATTATATTATCATTATTATTATTATTATTATTATTATTATTATTATTATTATTATTATTATTATTATTATTATTATTATTATTATTATTATTATTATTATTATTGTAATCAACTCTGTTGTCCAAATCAGGATCAGGTCGAGAGATGAGATGTGATGAAGAAGCAACTATATTTTATAGAGGCCTGTGACCGATATGGGTTCCAGCCGATCACGCCTGACACACCCTCACAACCCATTGGCACTATCGAACCCGTAGGGATATGACCGCGCGGATATAAGATCTCCATAGATCCCTATCCTGAGCGGATGTTTTCCATTCATCCCCTGTATAATCGATTTCCCTCAAATCATAGTTAATGTTATTCTCCCATCTCATTCTTGGTCTACCAACTGGGCGTTTTTCTCTCTGGTTTTCCTACAAGAAGCTTCCATGAACGTCTTTGATTCCCCTTTCGTGCCACCAGTCCTGCCCATCGCAGTCTAACGAGATTCAACTGTTCTAATTATATATCTAGCTTCCTATAAAGACCATGTAGTTCACTCTTATGTAGTTTTCTCCATTCACCTGTCTGTTCATCTCTCATTGGTCCAAAATTCTTTCCAAGAACTTAATTCTCCAATACACGTAATCTTCTTTCCTTCCGTTAAAGTAAAAGTCACAAGGGTGGATGAATCGAAATGGAAAGAAATATATCTGATGAATGTGGAGAAATGTTAGAATATAATTTGTGGCAGGGAAAAAATGGAAGAAAACCGCGAGGAGGAACAACCTGTTGAAGTTCTGTTTCGTCCATTTTTGATATATGTATCTATCTTATATTATTATGCATTTTATTCTCCTTGCATTAATTATCTGTACGTGATAGAGAGCAATACTATATTATATTTGAGTATTTCCAATTATCGTACTTCCGTGTTGGTAGGACCGTGTTGATTAGAGTTAGTTTTCAAATATATTTTAACAACTTCACGATTTCTAAAGAGGTTTGTTAAATTTATTTGTTTTTTCGTGAATGACATTTACTTATCTTGATCGGTTGCCAAAACGTAAATAACTCGTACAATGTTAACGGTAAGAAACATAAAGCATAACGGCCCGTTAGCTCAGTTGGTTAGAGCGTCGTGCTAATAACGCGAAGGTCGTGGGTTCGAATCCCACCATGGGCCACCTTTTGTTTTTATTTTACATACCAGTATTATCAATGAAGTTTAAGGAGAAGTAATTCAACATGAAATCAAAATCACAAGGAACAACTCGCTCTAAAAGATTCTGGTTATTGTTTCCTCCGCAATATAAAACAATCAACACTTTTAAAATTCATATTAAACCACCGTTGAGGTTATGTAATAAGATATTAAATATAAAATTGGTACCTGGTAGGTCAGTCGTCCTCAACTAAATTATTAAATTCATCAAGTAGTTCCAATATGGAGGCCTTCAAAAACAATGTTTCGATACTGACTTAGCAGGCACCAATTGTATATTTAATATTAAAATAATAAATAAGTAGTAGTTCTACTATTTTCAATGTTTAAATTTCTTCCTCAATTTTGACATTTATGTACCTTATATTATTATGTATTTTATTCCCCTTGCATTAATTATTTGTACGTGATAAAGTGCAATTTCTGTTTTAAAACAAATTCCTATTTGTATTTTCTCCTTGTTTCATTAACTATTCCATTATAAGTTAAGGTATATTTTAAAAATGCATTAACATATATAACCGACTGCACACAGGTATCGAACACGTGCTCATTCGGATGCCAATAATGTGTATAAAAATGTATTTTTATCCTTATGTTCTGTGACGTCATACTTGATAAACTCCCCAAGAAAAAACAGTTCAAGTGTGATCAAATTATTATATATTTTTACTTAAAATTATAGATAATTAAATCCGTGTGCACATACCAGCGGCATTAGGTGGATTCTTACAAGACAAAGAATTCTAAATTTGTCTTCTCTTAAAAGAACCTCAAGACTAAAATATGAGATTTCTGATTTTAAAAAAATAATTCCCAGCTCTCAAGTGGGACGCTATTGACTTAGAAAGATTAGCACCATGTTTACATAAAATAATAACACATGGCTACTTGAGACAGTCTTTTACAACAACCTATTTATACAACTGTATAATCATCAATTTATCCATTTTTATTTCTTGTTCCTCAATCTTCTTCATATTATTATCTTCACTCCCATTTCATCAATCGAAGTGAGGGGGCCATAACATATCGGTTTTTAAGACCATACAAAAAAGATCCGGAGGGGGTTACGAAGTCCCAGCTCGATTTTGTAAAGGTAGTTTTTTAATGGTGTCAGGATTTTCTAAATTGGTTCTAAAATTTCTGATTGGCACGGTACTCTGCGACGAAACGCTAAGGAATTAGCATCAGGGCATATGTTTCTGGGTTATAAGGTGTCCCATCCAAGCAGCCCCTCCAGCTTAACAAGCCGTCTACCATCTCAGTACCGATTGCTTTTTGAATACATGGAAGCCTTAAATTCCCAACTACCCCGACGGAGCACTATCCAAAAGGCCTGGAATGGGATCCGCTTTGTCATTTATTCTTGTTTTGCGTATTTGTTTCTTTCATTGGTTGATTTTATTTCATATTTCGCAATGCTTTTATGGCGACCTCCTCCTCATCTATGTACGTACACCCTTGTGCGCAGCAAGCCACGAAACGCGCATAGCGTGCAGCGCACCTTGTTTCTTTAGGTTTTTGACGCTGGTTTCAGAGCCTGGCGCACGCGCCGCGCACATACGGCGCCACCACGATCTACTCATTGTGTCGGTTTTTTTTCCACGAACACTGTCATTGCTCCCGCTGTTCAGGTTTTTTTTGGATGGGGAATTAGTGAGGGGGTTCGTTGTTTTCCTGCGCGCACCGCTCACGGTTTTCATTATTTGAGGGTTATTGTGCAGTGGTCAGAAGGAGACATGTTTATATTAAAACTTATAGATATCTATTATAGAAACAAGTCATTATTGTGGATCCTCAAACATAAGGATCACTCTCTAAACAAAAAAACCTGAACAGAGAAGATTATGACTGGAGGTCAAATAGGAGATCAGATAGATTATATCTCCGGATATATGCAAGAAGATGGTGATGATTGGTTTACTTTGTTCCTATCGGTTGTGTGAGAAAAGTAAAATAAGAATCAGCCAAGGTACAGGACAAGGTAAGTTGTAATATATAATATGTTTCAATGTTTTATTATTATAATTCTTAAAATAATTGGACGGTGTTATGCATCAACCGATTAAGCGTCATTTAAAAAAGTTTTTGATGTCATCTATTACACTGACTCATGAAGTACACACTTTTAGCGCAAAATCTTTAAATATAGCCTTATTGTTAACTAAAAATGTAAAGGCCATTTGTCCTATCAGAGAATATGTGTTTTGCAACAAACGCGACAGAGACATGGTTGGTTACACCTGCTCTGCAAAATGTCTATTGAAGGTTTATGGGTTTCCTATGGATCGCAGGAAGTTCGTTGAAATTAATAATTCCGACGAACACAAGACGAGGAGCGCGCGCAAGTGTATAAACACCTTGATATTTTATTTCAGCTAGTAGCGTGCATTAAACCTCCACTAACCTATCAGTGCTGGGTTACTAATATACTCATAATTTTATATTAAAATAAATAACTATTTTACCAGATTTTATTCAAATCCATTACGCGTGAACATTAAAATTCAATTTCCCCGCCGCGCCACCAAATGTGAATTTAGTTTGATGAACGGTCCGTTTCCACCCGCTATTAACTTAAAACCTAGCGGCTTCTTGAGATATAAATGTACGCATGCGCATAACAATATATTTTGGTGTATGGTTGTCAGATGATTCTACTTGAAGCCTTCATGGAATAAACCAGCCGCCTGATATTCTCTTCCTGTTCCTTGGAAATCTGAGATCCACTAAATAAAAATTGTAAATGTATGCATAGTGTATGCTATCTCCTCAACTATTAAAATAATTAAAGATTGCAGGCATTTTTTGACCAGTCCCAAAGGTGATGTGAAATATGTGATAAATAAACAAATGGAGGAACTTAAAGAATGGAGACTGAATATAAATTTACAGAAAACAGAATATATGTTTTGGGAAAGGATGTGGATGACCTCATACTCGAAACAGGGAAAATAAAAAACAAAGTGAAATTTTTTAATATCATGGGACCATAATTACAAGTTTAGGTACCTGTGAAAGAGATCTACAAACTAAAATTGCAATGGCAAAAAATGCAACTAAGACATTACATGGAATAATTAGGAACAAAATATTACAAAGGAAATTAAATTAAAATTTATAAGAACATAATACAGAATAGTTTGTCATATAGAAGTGAAACTTGGTATTTGACGGAATTACAAAAGAATAAAACTAGAACAGTTGAATTAAATTATCTTAGAAGAAGCCTCAAAAAAACAAGACAGCATAAAATAAGAAATGAATTAATTTGGAGAGAAATCAATGTCACCACATCTGTTGTTAAGAGGATTCAAAATCAAACACTTAATTTGTATGGTCATGTACAAACAATGGAAATTCCTTTGGAGAGAAATGAATGTCACCACATCTGTTGTTAAGAGGATTCAAAATCAAACACTTAATTTGTATGGTCATGTACAAACAATGGATATTCCTTTGGAGAGAAATGAATGTCACCACATCTGTTGTTAAGAGGATTCAAAATCAAACACTTAATTTGTATGGTCATGTACAAACAATGGAAATTCCTTTGGAGAGAAATGAATGTCACCACATCTGTTGTTAAGAGGATTCAAAATCAAACACTTAATTTGTATGGTCATTTGGAGAGAAATGAATGTCACCACATCTGTTGTTAAGAGGATTCAAAATCAAACACTTAATTTGTATGGTCATGTACAAACAATGGATATTCCTTTGGAGAGAAATGAATGTCACCACATCTGTTGTTAAGAGGATTCAAAATCAAACACTTAATTTGTATGGTCATGTACAAACAATGGAAATTCCTTTGGAGAGAAATGAATGTCACCACATCTGTTGTTAAGAGGATTCAAAATCAAACACTTAATTTGTATGGTCATGTACAAACAATGGAAAATGAAAGATGCCAAAAAATATATGCCAATGGTTATTCCCTGAAAGAAAAAAAAACGTGGCAGACCAAGATGGAAATGGAAAACCTACGTCAGAACTATAAAGGATGATAGAAATTTGGAAGAAGGAGAATGGAATGATAGAAATAAATGGAAACCGAAGACGGCAAACCTATAAGTGGGGGAAAGCCGAAAAAGAAGAAAACACTGGTCCCATCCTCAGTAGAAAGTGTTTTTCTGCTGATTGATTTGTGAAGATCTTGTAGAGCCCTCCATGGTATCTTTACCTTGTCGTGGTGGAGTGGCTTGCGTGCTTAAATGATCCTGAGAGCTATGCCGGCGGTAGCATTGCTGCCGATAGGGTTACCCATGCCGGACTGGTCGAAGGTGATAAGCCAGACGAAAAAAGTACCTTGGGCGAAAGAGTGACGATCTTTCACCGTAAAAATACAACCGTCAAGAAATGCGGACATGGGTTCATCTGGGGTAAAATTTTCCGGAGGTCAAATAGTCCCCCATTCGGTTCTCCGGGCGGGGACTACTTCAGGGAACCCATGCCAAAGGCTCAAACACAGGGACATGTTCCTAGGAACATGGAATGTTAGGACTTTATACAATAGTGGGGCACTAGAGATATTAACGCGGGAATTAGATAAATCGCCCTTGGATATAGTCGCTTTAACAGGAAGTTAGGTGGCCAGGAGAAGGTAGTCAGGAATCAGGAAGCTTTGCATTATACTATGGGGGTGCAGAAAGACCTGCATTTGGAACGGGTTTTTTAGTCAGAAGGAGGATCCTATCCGCTATCCGAGATATTAAGTTTGTTAGTGATAGGATATCATACATAATTCTAAAGGGTAAACGACATGATTTTATAATTGTAAATGTACATGCCCCCACAGAAGATAAAGATGACAAGATCAAGGATGAGTTCTATGATGAATTAGAATGCTTATTTGATAGCCTTTCACGATATCATATGAAAATTGTCTTAGGAGATTTTAATGCAAAAGTGGGGCGGGAAGATATATTCAAACCAACAATAGGCAAATTCAGTCTTCATGAAGATAGTAACGACAACGGGGTTAGATTAGTCACATTTGCCACATCAAAGAATCTCATTGTTAAGAGCACAACATTTCAGCATAAGGATTATTCATAAATACACCTGGACGTCCCCAGATGGAGAAACTCGGAACCAGATAGATCATGTATTAGTGGATAAACGCTGGCACAGTAGCATCATTGATATTAGATCAGTTAGAGGGACAGACTGCAATTCGGATCATCATCTGGTCAGAGTGAAAATCAGACAACGGCTATCGCTTATGAGAGGAACAAACGCTAAAGATGATTCTGTAAAATATGAATTAAAAAACTTGAAAAATGATGAAATGCGGCAAGAATACCAAATCAAAATTGCTAATAGATTTGAAGTACTGGAACCTTCAGATGACAATGTTGCAAACGAAGAAGAAACTGATATAAATAAAGAATGGGAGGCTATAAGAGATACTATTAAATCGTCAGCATCAGAAAGCATTGGTTGTTTAAAAAAGAGGCAAAACAAGAAATGGTTTGATGAGGAATGTGCCGACATCGTAAAGAAAAGAAAGCTAGCAAAAATGAAATGGTTACACGAGCCAAATGAGGTAAATTTAGAGCAATTGGGTAGTGTTAGACGGGAAACCACCAAGTTACTAAAGAGTAAGAAGAGGGAATATTTGAGAGAGAAGATTAATGATCTTGAAATGAATGCAAAAAATAGGAACATTAGAGAATTATATCAGGGAATTAGTATAGAGAAGAAAGGGTTTCAGGCTAGAACAAACATAATTCGGAATGAAAATGGGGATATGATTGCAGATTCCAAGAGTATATTAAATAGATGGAAAAGTTATTTTAATCAGCTATTAAATGTACATACAGAACAGGACATTGAGGAGGATAAGTTACAGACAGCAGAAATGCTAGTCGCAGAGCCAAGTGCATTAGAGGTTGAAATGGCGATTGAAAAATTGAAGATGTATAAAGCATCAGGTTCAGATGAGATCCCAGCAGAACTCATAAAATCAGGAGGAGAAAAATTGATAGACAAAATACGCTGGTTGCTTAGTATGATTTGGGAAAAAGAAGCTCTTCCAGATGAATGGAAGGAATCAATTATCGTACCAATTTATAAGAAAGGAGATAAAACTGATTGCAACAACTACAGGGGCATCTCATTACTTTCAACTTCATACAAAATTCTTACAAATATATTAGTAAGCAGACTTACTCCCTATATTGATGACATTCTAGGAGATCATCAATGTGCATTTAGAAGAAACAGGTCTACAACAGATCAGATTTTTAGTATAAGACAGATTTTAGAAAAGAAATGGGAATATAATGGTACTGTACATCAACTATATGTAGACTTCAAAAAAGCATATGATTCAATTAAGAGGGAGAAGTTATATAGTATCCTGCTGGAGTTCGGAATTCCTAAAAAGTTAGTTAGACTTATACGAATGTGTCTAAATGGCTCAAATAGTAGGGTGCGTGTAGGCAAACAGTTTTCAGACACTTTTGAAATCCAGAATGGGTTGAAGCAAGGAGATGCACTATCTCCTCTACTATTTAATTTTGTACTAGAGCATGCTATTAAATCTTTAGAGAATGAGGAAGGCTTACAACTGAATGGTATTAATAAGCTGTTAGTTTATGCTGATGATGTAGTACTATTGGCCGATAGCGAGGAGATACTAAAGGCCAACACGCACACACTATTGAGTAACACTAAGAAATTAGGACTGGAAGTAAATATCAGTAAAACTAAATATGTGGTCACAGGTAGAAATTCAGTATATAATGGAAATGGACAGCTAATGACAAATGAGGGAAATTTTGAGGAAGAGGCTGAATTCAAATACCTAGGAACAATAATCACAAATAGGAATGAGACGCACAAAGAAATTAAACATAGGCTCAATTCTGGAAATGCATGCTATTATGCATTGCAGAGACTTTTGATGTCCCAACTCCTTTCAAAAAACGTTAAGCTGAAAATATATAAAACTATTATTCTACCAGTTATATTATATGGGTGCGAAACATGGACTCTTACTTTAAGGGAGGAAAGGAGATTACGAGTATTTGAGAATAAAGTTCTTAGGAAAATTTTTGGACCAAAGAGAGATGAACAGACAGGTGAATGGAGAAGACTACATAACAATGAACTACATTGTCTTTATAGGAAGCCAGATATAATAAGAACAGTTAAGTCTCGTAGACTGCGATGGGCAGGACATGTTGCACGTATGGGGAATGAAAGACGTGCATGGAAGCTTTCTTGTAGGAAAGCCAGAGGGAAAACGCCCAGTTGGTAGACCAAGAATGAGGTGGGAGAACAACATTAACTATGATTTGAGGGAAGTAGATTATACAGGGAATGATTGGAAAACATTAGCTCAGGATAGGGATGTATGGAGAGCTTATGTCCGCGCGGCCATGAAATTATGGGTTCGATAGTGCCAGTGAGTAAGTAAGTAAAATCTTGTAGAGAGGATTCTCTGTATACTGGGTCGTTCTCGTTTAAAATCAAGTTGTTGTCAAAATCCTTTTAAATCTCCAGTGCGTTTATCTTTACTGGGTTTCATTGCCTTTATAGTATTGTCAGGGTGTTGTCTATATCCTGCATACAGTGTTCTTCTTTAATTATATGTTTGGGGTAACTTGATGTACATTCTGACTATTTAAAATCTTTAAATTGTTCTTTAAATCAATTATTACACTTTTATTGGTTCGTTCTGCGAAAAGATTATTACAATCAATACAAGTTAATTAATATACTCCTTGGTTTTTTTCTTTAATACTATTATTTATTATTTTATTTTATTAATTTCTAGTTTCGTATTCTATGTTTATATATTTTTCAAGTTGTTTTTCTGGCGTGTTAGCTAATTTTGTTGTTAATTTTCCAGTTCTTTTTGTTGTTATCAGATTCATTTTCCACTCTAGGATCGTTGAGTATTGCCCTATGTTCTTTATTTTTGTTGTCATAATTTGATTTATAATGTGTTCGTTGTAGTTGCTATCTCTACCAATGTATTAAATATTATCTTGCTTTTAGTTGTTATTTTCTTCATTTAATGGTAATTTTAACATCCTATTTACTAAACTGTTCAAAGTGCTGATTTTTTGTTGGCAAGGATGGCAAGTGCATTGCTCGTGGGTTTTCTGTTTTCAAGTTTGTTTTCGTCTAGTTTTCTTTTTAAATCAATGTAGTTGATGTTGTTGTTTAGGTATTTTTATACTTCTTCAGTCATTTTCTTTCCGTGCGTATTATTTAATTCATGTGAGATTTGTTTTAGTTTTCTTGTATTACTAACACATAATCGACATATCTTGTTAGTATAAAGGTTCTTTACGTCAAAAGGCGTCATTTTCATGTTTTTGTTTTGTTTTTAATTTCTGTGTTACTTATTTTTCTGCTAGTTAACATGAATTATTTCTAGTGAGTGCAATTATTATACTAAATATGTTTCTAGCCATAGTAGGGAGGTATGAAAGTAATGAACATTTTAAGCAATGCCATTGTCATGAATGTACAACTGCCAAAGGAAGCCAATATATAATTTTCTCCAATATGGCAATACTCTCGTTAAACCGCCCAGATTAATGCTCACTGTTTGCATCCACTTAGCATTTGTGACGAATAATAAACAGTTCCAAAAAATGCCATCTATGGTTGAATTTATGAACTTCGAAATTACATTGATTTCGAAGTTCATAAATTCAACCATAGATGGCAGCACTGAAGATGGCGACAATAGAATAGTTGACGGCCAAAGAATTTCATCAGTCGGAGTTATGGCTGAAGATGAACGTGACTATGTTTGAAATCGCGATATCATGGAAGCATGAATCCTATGAGGTGAGTTGTTTAAACAATATGTTCTCCGATGAAATTTAATGATTATACCTCATAATGTTTACTTCCCAACATTAATTTAATATAGTTCCAAAAAAAAACTCATTTAATTGTTTATTCCCAACAAATCATCAGTATTTCTCAAAAGTTTAACAAGTAAAATATCTTTATTTTTTTTATATTTACGCGTAAGGTCGGTACCTGGTGGTGGTTACAAGGTACATGAGTTCAAACCCTGAGATGTTGATGGATTCTTCAATTCATAAGAATCCTGTGTATGGATTCGTTTAGAATGTGAATAAAGCCGTATATCCTATATCGTAGATTTACAGCATGTAAAAAAATGTCAAACTTAATAAAAGAGGCATTTGGACAAAACTTGTAGGTCCTTTCACAGATACGTTAAAATTGCAATGTCAATGACCTTAGTTAAGAGCACCCTTAAGTAAATAATACCATAGCATTTTGCAATACGCATCAATATAATGTGTAAAACGGAGCTGAGGTACGTGAACACACGCCACTGATTTCTCGTGACTTAGCTAGGAGTAAATTTCAGTGTTTCGGATGCAAACCCTGAAGCTCAGACTTCACTTGTGCTTGTTACAATTGCTAGATATTAGTATAACTTCCAAGACCATTCACGATCCTCCTTGGTACCTGCAATAAGAGATAGTCTATTGACTGCTATTAGGTCTTGATCTGATTACTGATATAGGCCTACATATAGCCTACAAAATAGTGTATCATATTACAGTAACACAAGTAATACAGAGAAGTCAAAAACACAATTTCCGTCACGCAGGAATTGCGTAAACTAACCAAATTCCTCAACAAGTCGAATTTGCAGTCCAATTTTACTGGCTTAAGAATATATATTCATTATATTAAATTGGAAAAAAACTCTTCTTCTTCCTTATTTTTGTGACGGCAACAATCCGCCTTTGAGTGGGTGCCGATTCAGAGGTACCTGCACCTCTGGACGGTTAATCTCATTATTTTGCTAACTGCAAGGGGTTTAACTTCTAATCCTCCTATAAGGTGTGTAAGTGAGAAAGTAAAAACGTGATGACGCAGTTTGGTGTAGTAGTAGTGCGTTTATCCGCTGAAACAGGGCATCGTAAACCTCACTGCCGACGAGTAGAGAGTCGGAAAGCCTAAATTAAGGAATCAGCCACGCCGTTCGGCGCTGTGAATTACATTATACCATCATAGGGGCGGTTCTCCGTGAAATAAGGTACTATTGACACTAGTTAGAAATGTTTCGGCGTGTAGCACGCTGTTGATGGTCTATGGCCTATGTTTCATTAGGGGGTTGAAGTGGGTGGCAATAGCGTGAACCGTAGCATTTAACTGATCGCTGATGAGTGCATCGAGTTGAACACATATGTGTTACGATACGAGATTGGAAAGTGGTTTTTAGGGAATTGAGGAAAATGTTTAGAAACCGAGCGATAGCGAGGTTTTTAATTTCCGAGATTCTGTAAAACATTTCACAAACGTGCGTTGTACATTATTTTTTGCGCGATGGTGTTTTCAAAATAATAAATACTAGTAAAATAATATCTTTGTTGGAAATATTTGCGTTAATTATAAACAATTGACTAACGTAAACAGTGTGGGCAATGTTTATTAGTTGAAACAAGAGGAGGCTGTGAGATCAATTTAGTGATAAAATGGGGGCAAGTACGTATTTATTTTTATATTGTTTAAAATAAAGTTCAGTTCATTAAAATGCAGTGATTTGTTTCGTATAATGTATATTAACACTGCTTTTGGATATTTTTTGTATATACATTGTATGTAGTATATATAGAGGGCAGTGGTTTTACTTCCCGCACGCGTTTTGTAATATGAAATATTACAGTATCTTATTATAGTACAGTTATTTAGGTTGGCAACCCCGAAATGTAGGAAGTTGAACTTTCAATCATGGTCGCAATTGCTGTAAGTACAACAATACGCAATATCGCGCAAAAAGATGAGTTAAGAGATTTGTTTTTAATCATTTCAATTGTGTATTTTATGATATTTAAAGAGAATTCTCCAAGCTTTATGCTACGTATCACAGCCACGCATAACGTTACCTTGATTCTTGTTCACAGTGTGTTTTACCTCAAGAATGTATATGTTACGGTAAACGTGATTAATCCGGTAATTGTATATATTTGCCGGTTATTATATATATTCACCACTAAATTTGGTAAATATGATAATTTCTAAATATATATATATATATCAAATTAACCTGTTTGTTTGCATAATTCCCAACTCGTAATGGTAAATATGATAAAAGTTCCTAACTTTACGTAAATTCGTTCGGTTTACTTCCCATTTCCTAACCTAAGAAAAACAATTTAAATGCATATTATTTATTCCCAAATGCTGAAAAAATGGACATAAACCAACTTCCCATTTTCTAACCTAACAAAACAATTTACATGCATAAATAAGTGAAGCATAAAATAGTAGTAATAGCATTTAACGTTATTTGAAAAATATATTTTTTCTCTAGAATATGGGCTTAGTTTGTTTTTTATGTGTAATTGCGGTTTATTTTTTATGTGCAACTGTTTTGTACAAGTTCAATAAAATTGTATTATAACCATTTATTGACTTTTTAATTGTAAAATATAAAATATTGTAATTCATGGTCTCTTACACCGTAGTGTCCAATGAAAAATATCTTTCTGAGTAGTAACTACTCAAAAAAACTGCACTCTATTCTACTGGCCCAATCAGTCATGATATTTATCACATTTACGATTACGAGTTGGGAATTATGCAAACAAACCGGTTAATTTGATAAATTCAAAAATGTATCATATTTACCGGCATTAATGGTGATTATGCATAATTATCTGTTATAATATATTAATCACCAGGTTATTACTTTTACCGTAACATATATATCACGTGGCTGCAATTGCCTGATTTATACGATGTCGAACATGAATTTTGAAGGTGGAGAACCTGAATTTCTGATGCCAGCTTTAATTAAATATGTCGGACCGCAGTGAAAGAAAGAGCGATTTTTAAATTCGAGCTTCAGAAAAACACACACTTCAAATGTTATACGAGTGTTTTACTGGTTTTTGGAGAATGCCTTCCTCGTTTTATCTTAATAGCATAAACTGATTTCATTCTAAATCATCGAAAATTGCGACCTCTAGAACGATTTTTAAATTTTCGTTTCAGGTGAACTCCTACATCTAATGATTCGATTCTGACGGCTATCGAACTCGACCTTATTTTTTAATTCATTTCTATATGCTAAGTTTAGTTTTGATGAGACGAACAATGCGGCCGCCAAAGCGTTAACGGATATAATTCAAAAAGAAGGAACAAACTTCAAACATTAATTTCTTTCAAACTACAACAAATACAAACAGAATTCCAACGTTCCTGGAAAGAGAAAAGTTTCAAGTTCTGATCACGGCTGCACTGGCGCTGTTACTTGTCATGCTGATTATTTGGCTATTAAAATGACGACACAACAGGACGTTAGATTGGAAGAGGAGGAACAGAAGATCAACTTCATCGCCGGTGGCCGCCCAGGTCACCAGACCTAACTCCGTATGATTTGTATTTTTAAAGATACGTAATAGACCATGGACCGTGTTTTTACTCCCCCTCATGCTTAACTCTTGAAAATCAGCGACATCGGATTGTTGAAGCTGTCAATTCGATAACTTGAGACCAGCTGATTCGTGTTGGCAAGAAATGAGCCACCGTTTTGATATTTGTCGCGTAACACATGGTG
>JASPKZ010008366.1:110000-227500 GCA_030220185.1 Diploptera punctata | reverse complement strand
ATTTTATTTCATTTGACATGTTTCGGTATACTGTCCATATCATCGTCAGCTTGCCAGACTGATGAATTGTTTGTTGTCGGCCCTGGATCTCAACTAACACTCCATAATTTGGTTGACCGAAGAACTTGTAAATCAAATATTTTCCCCGTTAATTTCAAAATTTATAACCCCATTTTTATTCTTCTTGATGATGATTTTGTCACAACGGTAGGCTTTTTAGTATTTTATAACTGTTTTAATAACCTATATTTGTATATGTATTCGTATCCTTGGTCTACTCTGCTGCTTCTTGTCTCTGTCTCTATATAGCTGTTGATCATGAATATTATCAACAGAATCTATCATAATTTCCAAATCAACTTGTGGGACACACAAGCTATCGCGCAGTCTGCAGCTGGGCCCAAAATACAGACTTGCTTCATCTTTCTTATTAAGCACCTCTAGTGTATTATTCATAAGTAATATAAAGAGAAGGTTAATCATATTTAACTCTACTGATAGTATACTTTACGTCTATCATAAGAGGAAAGGGATTCGCTATATGAGCACACAAAACTTAGGTTTAAGTTTAGACTGACACAGTTAAGCAAGCTATAAATAAAAACATACAAGCGTAACTAAAAATGAATATAATTGATTAAGTCAAAGATAAAAATTATACGTGCAGCTGTTTGAACAAAATCAAATATGAACATACTATATATATATGTATACTCGTATATCAATCCATAGTAATTCTGCCCGAAGGCAAGTCCTTCACTGCAATCATAGCATTTCATGCTATACTTGGAGCTTTATTAGGAAATTGTAGGTGTGGTAGCTCCCCGTTGCTTTCCACACCGCTGAAGGATGATGATGATGATGATAAGGATGATAATGATGATGGTGGTCATATGATTTCGGGGACCGTTTGGGCCTTAAAGTTTTCCTGGCATTTGTCTTACAGGGAAGAAAAACCCCGATAAAAACCTCACCCAGAAAAATTGCCCCGACCGGGGATCGAACCCAGGCCCGCTGCATGACAAGGCAGCATGCTACCTCGAGACCACAACGGTAGACATATATATATATATATATATATATATATATATATAGTCGTCAATATTGAATAACAATAATACTAATAATAATATAACATTCAAGCGTACCGATGTTCTCATACACACTAAACTTAAACGAAGTTCTTCTTAACAGCTTTTCTTCTTGAAATAAATGAACAGTTCTTGATAAGGGATCGCTTATTCAAACCCTGTCGAACTTGAAGAAAGGAGAGATCGACTTCGACTGTTACTATCAAAAGCCTCCGGTCGCGGACATCAGTCATCGCCCATCAAAACTTGCGTCGATGACGTAAGGAAGGGGAAACTAGGAGGGGATAAATTAGGAGAGGATCGAGCACAGAACATATTCACAACCACGGGGTCTACAATAATGCGTCACGACAGTAAAATTTACGTCATCACGGTACACTAGTGTTTACAACGGGTTTATGTTTTTCTGACCAGACGTGCAGATTTTTCTATTTTTCCATCTTTTTTTTTTAGATTTCTAATGTTCTTTCGTTCTAATGGTCAAGTTTCTCTTTGTTTTACTACATATCCTATCACAATCAGCACATTTTATCTGCTATATATATATATATATATATATATATATATATATATATTCCACATGCGCCTATTAATTTTTATTAGTTTTAATCAATTTATTTAGGCTGTAATAATTTGTGTACTAATTTTATATTAAATTTGTTAAAAATGTTTTTATAATGTATCCTGTGCCCTAGATGATATGTGAATTTCCTTTATTTCTTTCCAATTTTTTTCTATCTGAAGAGTGCTTTCATTAAACAATTTTTGTTTTATATACATAGAGCATAGCGTATATGAGGGAAAAACGTACGTAATTAAAATAGTAAAAAAATGGTTTTGAAGAAATGCAAAAAACAAAAATGGAAAATGGATTATTGAAAGCACTCTTCAGATAGAAAAACTAATTGAAAAAAAAAGAAATAGAGCAAATTTACATGTCATACATGGACACACAATAAGTTATAATCATATTTTTAACAAATGTATCACTACATTAGCACCAAGAAATGATTCCAGGCTAAATAAACTAATTAAATTAACAAAAAAGTGTAGATTGACGAGGGGGATAATCAGAAAAATACCAGATAAAATGTGCTATTTGTGATAAGATGTAAAATAAAGAGAAACTTGGCAATTAAAATGAAAGAACCAATTACAAATGTAAAAAATAGAGAAATAAAAAATCTGCATATCTGGTTAAAACTACATAGTTGTAAATTTTATTTATATACAGATTTTTTAATGTTTACATATCTTTTTGAGACTAAAGTTTTATTTTTCTTTTACACTCGTCTCTATCCATCCACTCCATGTCCTCCAGTCCTCTTGTTCTCATTCCAGTTCTTATTTCTTGCATCCATGAATTTCGAGATCTTCCTTGCCTTCTTCTTCCAGGTGGACAACATTCGAATGTTTTCCTGGGTAACCTTTCTTCTTGCATTTGTCGTACGTGCCCATGCCAATTTAATCGCTTATATCTTGTATATTCTACTATTGAATACAAAAATTCATTTTTTCTCGTATGGCAGTATTTTATATTTTTTTCTAATTTTGAACATCTTGTTGCTCTCCTCAAGAAATCCATTTCCATCGACATATCGTTGCAAACACTTGGTTATTAAAACAGTTGAAAACACTAAAGAGCTCGCCGTAAGGGAAAATATCTATAGGCCTATACAGAGGAATAACGAAAAGGAATATGAATTATGAAACTAACGGGAAAAAGATTTGATTTACAAGTTTTTGGTTAACCAAAATATAGAGTGTTATTTAACGTGTAGTGCCGACTACATACAATTCAACAGTCTGGCCAAGCTGACGATGATTTAGACAGCTTATCCAAACATATGAAATCAAACACATATATTTATGAGGTAAGATGTACCAGATTCCCTTAACAACAACTTCATAATGTTACTTCCTATTCTGATTTATTAACATGGGGCCTGTTCTGTCCTGTCTTTAAATAGAGACACTAATCACCTTAGCTATTAAAGCGTATCATTAAATAAAGTAGTAGTACAACAAGCTTACTAACTGCCACTATCGAAACTGTAGGTTCATTGCCGCGCGAACATGAGCTCTCCATACATCCCTATGCTGAGCTAATGTTTTCCAATTATCCGCTGTATAATCCAATTCTCTCAAATAATGGTTAATGTTGTTTTCCCATTTTATTACTGGGCTTCCTACTCAACGCTTTCTTTCTGGTTTTCCTGCAAGGCTTTTCCATGCCCCTCTTTCATTCTTCATTGATGCCAATGAGCTGCCAATTGCAGTTTAAGACTTAGCTGTTCTTGTTACTAATATTTTAAAGGTCTGTTACGTAACATTGTATCGTGGAATGGACCATTTGATTAATGGCCTAAGCTCTTCGTATGCCAGGATTTAATAGGAGTAAAATTCATAAAGATACATGGCTAAAACTTTTGAACATATCCAAAAACTACTGAAATTTAATCCTCAATATTCCAATATCATCCTTAAATTTTGTAAATTTTATTTAATTATGTGTAGCCCTATTCCAGCTAGTCCATTAAAATATTACAGGGTTGATCGTTTATAACCTAACGGGCACACGGCGTTTTACCTGGGGCGGTTGGGTGTAGGCCTACAACAGCCGGCATTGCTCCTACATAAATCCGCGCGTAAAGCATGTATAAAATCTTGCCTTATTTCTGCTGTTAGCGCTAGACGGATAATTGGTCCAATCCCTTACGAGCAGATGTAAATGCAGAGAGGGATCGAAATTACATTTTGATCCCATTTTCTCGTTTAACTGACAGAAGAAGAGAAGTCATAAGGGTGGTTTCAACAAGATTCTGCTACTACTCATACAGCAGAGGAGTTTACGAATAAAATTTGGGAAGTGTTTCAGATGGAGTAATTAGTGCTGGTGTATGGCCCTCTCGCTCCCCAGATCTAACAGTGTGTGATTTTTACTTGTGGGGTAACATGAAAGACAAAGTTTACGAAACATCTTCATACATTGGAAGAACTAAAACAAAATATTAGAAATGAAATCGAAAACGTTACCAGTGGCCCAACTTAATCAAGTGAATCAGAATGTGTTTTCCCGATATTATACCTCTTTAGCCAAGAGTGGACGACATTTCCAGCATATTTTATAACTTAAGATTTTTATACATGCTTTACGCGCGGAGTATAGTAGGAGCAAATCGGCTGTGGGACACCCAACTGCGCATAGGCAAACCGCGGTGTGCCCGTTAGGTTATAAATGAAGTACCCTGTAAAAGTTAAATCGAAATCTTCCTAATTACAACGATAGCACCCTTAGAGTACTGACGCGTCTTAAACAAAGCCGATTCAAACATTTTATTGTCCTTTAAGTATGAAGTTGTAAAAATGATATAAGAGTCACGTCCTACCGGAAGAAAATTTTTAAATCTATACTGTATACTGATGAAATGGAGCATTTTTTTATGTTGTATATCCCTAAGAATATTGGAAATACATAAAAGCGCAAGAATGTGCATTATTTTATTTTTCTATCTCTTATAACTTAATACTTACTGAACAATAAATTGCACAAATTTGATTCTTATGTTGTCAGCCCTGCGTGACGTCCGTCTTTACCCTTAGAACAAGTGGCTGGTACTCATTTCAGTTAGAGGCAGAGTCGACCCCAGGGCCATAGTGTCACATACACTATAATGATTATAAAGAATTAAAAATAGGCTATATTAAATGTTGCAAAATGCTAGAACTTTTTTTAATTCGGGCTTCAACATAAGACAGCTACAAATAGAAAAGTTGAACTTGGAGAGGAGGCAGTGAGGGGCGACAAATTACGATGACTATTTAACTCATGCCCCAAACTGGAGTCAATGACCAATTACGTTTCAATGAATTTTGTTTTACAACCAATCACAGTCATGTTTCACCTCGATATTTATCTATTCCTGTTTATCATATTAAAGAAAGCTCCTCCTTTTTAATATTCGGAACAGGTTACAGCATTATTTTGCAGTGACTGACTCTCGAACAAATACGTTGAATATAGCAAATAATGAACAGATTCCTTAGATCTACATATTTAATTTCTTCTTCTTCTTCTTCTTCTTAAACTTGGTTTGTAGGAATTTCATTGTTTATTTCAAAAATCACTCCTCGGAGGAATACGTATTGGATGTTCATTCACTGTCTATCCATCTCTTGGCTGGTCTTCCTCTTGTTCTTTTCTCGCCCATTGGTCTATATTCTTTAGTTCTTTTTGCAAGCCGGTTTTCTTCCATTCTTTCTATATGACCCTTCCAATATTTCGTCTATCTATAATAAATTTGGTTATGTCTTGAATATGGCATTTGTCCCTAATTTCTGTGTTGTGTATTTTATCAAATAATCTTCTCCCCTGAATAGTTCTTAAGATTTTCATTTCGCATGTGCTTATTATTTATTTAGTTTTTGTTGTATCAGCCCTATGTTCTGCTTCATATAAGATAACTGATCGAACTATGGTTTTGTATATGCGGGTTCTGCTTTCTATTGACTTATGTCTGTTGCGCCAAATTAAATCTTCATGTACACTGATATTTCTGCTGCTGTATCAGCTTATTTCTTTACTTTTTTATTACATTTTTAGTGTTTGCTATTAATACACCTAAATAATTAAATTCTGACACTTGTTCTATAATTTTTCTTTCCACTACTAATTTGCATCTTACTGGTTCTTTTGATATTGTTAAACATTTTCTCTTATTCGTGTAATTTCCATATTGTATTTTCTGGCATTTGCATTAAATTGATGTAAAGATCTTTGTAAATTATCTTCAGATTCTGAAAGGATAACGATATCATCTGCGTAACATATTAAGTGAAATCTAGTGTTTCCCATTTTATAACCCAAACGTGGTGGTATGTTTTCAATAATTTATCCATTATAATATTGAATAAGAATGGACTTAAAGAGTCACCTTGCCTGATGTCCTTTGACAGGGTTATTTCTTACGTACGAAGAATGAACAGAACACGAATACCACGTCAGATCTTAAATTACCAGCCACCAGGCAAGAGATCTTTGGCAGACCCTTCAAACGTTGGATTGAGACCGTAACAGACCACTAGGTCTATCACATGAAAGGAAGAAGAAGAAGAAGAAGATTTCTTCAGTTTGCTGTTCTTTTATTTTGATTACTGTTTTGCAGTGTGTGTTAATTGATATTATTGCTCTAATCAGTTCATTAAGAATTTCATTCTCTCTCAAGATATGTACAACATCTTCAAACTATACTCTATCAAAAGCTTTCTTCATATCTATGAAACATAAGAATACTGGTTTATTGAATTCCCATGATTTTTCCACAATTTGTCTAACTATGTAAATTGCATCTAATGTGGATATATTTTTCCGAAATCTTTGTTGTTGTTCTGTAATATGGATTAATGCGTTTAATTTATTGTTTAATATTTTTGTGAATACTTTTATAGAACTCTTAAGTAATGTAATTCCACGATAATTTTCTGGTTTAGTTTTATCACCCTTTTTAAATATTGGGATAGTTATACTCGATTTCCATTCTAGTGGGGTGGTACCGCTTATTATGATATTTTGGAATAACTTCTGTAGTTAATTTATCAGTTGTATTCCTCCATATTTCAGCATTTCATTTGTTATCGTATCAGGACCTGCAGCCTTTCGATTTTTCAATCTCCGTACTCTGTCAGTTACTTCATCTATTTTTATTTCAATTAATTCATCTTGATTTTGATATTCATAAACATCCTGATTATTTTCATCCTGTTTATATAGTTCCTGGAAATAATTATACCATTCTTGCATTCTCAATTTGTTTGTTTGTTATTATGTATCCCTAATGTCCATTTTATTTCTTCTTAATGTTCCCCATATTTTTCGTTGGCCTCCATATAGATCATATTCCATATCTTTGGAATATTTTTCCCAATAATCTTGCTGATTTTTTCTAATTTTAGCCTTTGCTATATTGCGTTCTGTTGTGTATATTTTCCAAGATTCGGGAGTTTTATTTTAAAAAAATGTAAATATGATTCCTTTTTCTGTTTGGCTATTTACATAATTTCAGGTAAAAACCATGGAGTATTCTTCTTATTGCTGTTTACATTTACTTGTCTTAGTCCTATTACTTCTTAGCTGCGTTTAATATACTTTCTTTTATTTGTTGTCATTGTTGATCTACACTATTTTGTGCATCCGTTTGGACTTGTTGCAGTTTTTTCTTTAATCTTTGCTGGTAATTATTATTATTATTATTATTATTATTATTATTATTATTATTATTATCGTATCATTATTGTTATTACCCTATAAATGTTGTTTGTACATGACATTTACATTGTTACATTTATTGTATCTTTAAGTGTTTATAATTAGTATAGTGTATATCTATATTTGTCGAATATTTATTTGTATTTGTACTGGTTGAGTGGAAGAGAGGGGCTTATGGCCTTAACTCTGCCAGAATAAATAAAGTATTATTATTATTATTATTATTATTATTATTATTATTATTATTATTATTATTATTATTATTATTATTATTATTACAGTTGTCTTGTGATTTCATTTATAAATGATTCAATATTACATTCTGTTATATACGTTGACTTTCGTTTCTTTATGTTTGGCAATCGTATTCTTATTTTGCATAAAACTAATTTGTGGTCACTCCCTATATCAACGGAATTAAGTGTCCTGGCAACAATTATCTGATCAGAATTAATTTCTCTGTTTATTAAAATATAGTCAATTACTGACACCTGTGATCTGCTATTATGGAAGGTATATTTATATTTCATTGGTTGATCAAAAAATGTATTATTAATTCTTAAAGCATTCGTTGCAGCAAATGTAATGAGCATATCTCGATTTCATTTCTGACATCTTCATTAAACCTTTGTGTAATGCCTGGTAAACAGTTTTTTCCCTATTCTTCCATTGAAGTCTCCGAATATAATAATTTTTTCTCTATTGTTTATTTTTGATACAACATTTTGAAGAGTTTCATAGAATGCTTCTCTTTGTTGCAAAGGTTTAGATATATCAGGTGCGTATATACTTATAAAATGTATAATACTATTTTGTAACTTTACTTTTACATGTAAAATTCTATCATTTATATAATCAACATCTTCTATACTTTCTTCAAACATTTGGTGTAGCAATATGCCTACTCCAGATTGTGCTCTATTTTCTTTCGGTTGGCCACTGTATATAAATATATAATCATCAATTTGATAAATTTGTGTTGAATAATTATGTTTTTAAATAATGATCTTACTGATTTGTTTCCTAAAAATAATTAATAACCTATGAGGTTGGTTATAATATACAGTTTATGTGTTTCACTTTTTTCTGTGCTACGGTGCATTCTTACAATATTTCGAACCTCTTTGGCAATAAATAATATGATCTGGTTGCAATGATGAACAATTGAAACATAACAAACGTTTCTCATTTGTTTTGAAACATCACCGTTTACATTAGATACATAAATGTTTTAAAATAACTATATTTAAATAATGATTTATGAGTAAACAGCTTAATTTTATTCCTTAAATAGTCCTAACAAGTGCCACTCTTGATTTCAAATTATCTAGTTAAATTCATTTCTCACTTCGTGATTTGTGACTGTATCGATAATTTGGAAATCACTCGTAGCATTACTTATGATAAATAGACTAATATTAAGGAAAAATAAAAATGGATTTTCAAAATTCTACATATTTGATTTTGTCTTGTATTAAGTAGAACATGCATTTGATACACAGAAGAATCATTGATTCAAGTATGCTGTTCTTAGCCATTTTTTGCTAATTTTGTAATGTTACTCAGTGTAATGAAAACTCTTGCAGAAATGAATATTTTAATAATTCCTCTGTGCGTTTGTTTCTATGTAAGATAATGCAATTAAAAAATACAATAGGGACATTTTCTCTGAAGTAGAAAACTTTTTTTAATCTACATTGAGAAACCTCTTCAAGCAAACACAAAATGAAAACGTCACTCTTATTCAAAATAACGCCATTAATCTTCGTATTTTTTGTATAAAACCGTCTCCACGGATACAAATAAAAAAGGACACCATAATTATAAATATTTTATGATATTTCTGTTTTTATATTTATTTTTTTAATGAAACTGGCATGTTATCATTAACTGCCAGGCGGATTTAAATCCCCAAACACCAGAGTTAACTCGAAAGAGCATCGGTGGATTAACTCTATATACTTCATACTGTAAAGAATGAATTAATTCATGGTAGATACGTCACTTAAAATCATAAATTACTGTTCCCAGGATTCTCGCGCGACCTAGTTCTATACGCTAACATAATTATATTATAAACTTAACTCATGACACTCTCAACCCGGAGGTTCAAGGCCGAGCTGACATAAGCTTCTATACCATCATCCCCTCTATATTTCATATTCTCCTAATCAAGGTTCATTTTTATTCTCTCACCTGATTCTACCCACTGGGCTCTTGGCGCCGTAGAATATAGCACCATATTTAATTACTAATTTCGCACTTAAACACCACTTAAATGCAATTAATAATTATAAAATGATATATTAAAAATATTTAGTTCCAGAATTTAATCATCTTAATTCATTTTACTCGTTAAAATGGGGGGAAAAGTGGGACTGCTTCCTGTCATGACCACTCGGTTACAACAGTTATTCACAGTTTAAAATAACACAGTTAATATATGAACCAGCAATAACCACATTAATAACTGCTACTACCACATTTTAACCAGCAATAAACCCATGGCTCTGTCGATAACACAGCTTCTCCGTCGATAATAACTGATTTATGTCCGAATTTAACCGAGTAAAACACAAACAAATATGTATATTTAACATCGTAAAACATAAAAATGGGGGCGTTTCATGGGATTCGCCCTGGGTTAGAATCATTGAATTAGGAGTGCGCCGAATTAGGTTAGTTAACCTTTCGATTCGTTACATTTTAAATGTGTTTAAATACGTAAAAAATACCTCTTCTAAGGAAATTCAGAATGGCTGACGGTTACAGCGTAAAATACTTTCACGGTAATAAACGTTACGTATATTACCTAATAATGGGATAAATTGCATTAAATATGCTTCAAGTTGCGTAAGTAAATGCCTGGTTATGTTCAACCCCACCAGGCTCTTTCCTTGAGCTTCCTGAAACACGTTTTCATGTCCATGCATACCACAGGACCTGTCCATCGTATTATACGAGACTTAACTATATAATTACATAAGTATGGTGCAGCTCACTTGTCAAAAAGTATTTTCCTTTCACCTGTTCGTCTCTCTTTAGTCCGAAAATATTTCTAACAACTTTATTCTCAAATGTTATCAATCGTTTCGTCTCCTTTAAAGAAAGAGGTCATGTATAGCGTCTATAAAGTAGCTATATCTGGAAGGTAACCATTTTAACGATTTTTTTAGAGAAGTTGTGACGACAAATTATGAGGTGAACCTGTGTGTAATTTCATTGTTCTCCACATTTCTCTTTGTAAACATTGTTGCTAGATTTGAATTCAACTATTTATTTTTAATTTTCATAATTTGTCATTAATCTGTCCATTTTTATTATAAACAAGGTGACTATGATTGTTTATGAAGATCCGATGGTGCTTATTAGAGAAAAAGAGTATGTACTAAGAGTTAAGACTAAAGTAAGATTTCGAACAGTCTCTTGTCTTGGTTCCACAAACAGTATTTTGTGACATTAACTTCAGAACCTGAAAATCCGTGATTTAATTATCATAAGTAATGCAACGAGTGATTTCCAATTTATCTAGATAATTTGGAAATCAAGAGTGGCATTAGTTAAGACTATTTAACGAATAAAATTAAGCTGTTTACTCACAAATCATTATTTAAATATAGTTTTTTTTAATATTTATATATTTAATGTAAAAGGGGATGTTTGAAAATAAATGAGAAACGTTCGTTATGTTTCATTTGTTCATCACTGCAACTATATCATATTATGTATTACCAAATTGGACCGCAATATTGTAAGAATGCACCCTAATGGAGAAGAAATAAAACACATCAAACTGTATATTATAACCAAGCTTGTAGGAAACAACTCCGTAATATAATGATTTAAAACACAATTATTGAACACATAATTTTCAAATGTGTAGTTCGAAGGAATCTCTTCATTATTTACTGCATTCAACGAGAGTCAGTCACTGCAAAATAATACTGTGACCTGTTCAGAATATTAAAAAGGAGGAGTTTTCTTTAATATGAGAAACAGAAGTTGATAAATATCGTGGGGAAAGACGACTGTGATTGGTTGCAAAACAAAATTCATTAAAACATGTGATTGAACATTGACTCCCATTTGGGGTGTGAGTTAAATAGTCTAAAATACTTCGAGATACTCTTGCAGCTAGTTAATGTAATACTTGTTGCATTGTTCAGTTTGAATGGAAGACAATAAATGAAGGCACACGGAAAAAAAAAACAAATATGTCACGTTTTCTTGAAAATTAAAAAACGTAATTTCAGTTGTACAACATACAGTGCATACTTCCTTACATGGATGTCAAATTTTGGAGGTAAATAAAACCTTGACTGAACTGTATATTTTACTGTTTTGCACTTCTAAATAATAGTGCTTTCCATTGAGAATCTAATGACACTTCTAACTCCATTTCGACAAAAGAAAGGTGACTTACCCTGGTCCTTTTTATGTAATGTTCAAATAATATATACCGAGTGATTATTTAAAACTCTTTCTTCCCGCCAAGGTGTTCGGATATATGGTATGATTTGACCAGCCGACTATCCTTTAATACAACCTCTCTATCCGCTTATTATTGTTGTTATGTAAGAGAATTTAAAATTTGAAAGACATACCTTCAAATGATTTCTCGGTAGATGGGCTGTATATTAAGACATGATAATTTATGGTTAAAACAAGTATAAACTATAAAGAGATGACATCTACTGGCGCAGGATAAAATAGCATTTTCATAGATTTTACTGCGGTGGGCAGATGTTTAAACGTGTTAGAGACCATCTCAACCGTGTGATAATTGTCATCGAAACAGGTTGTGTAAAAGCAGATTAAGGTAATTTAAGATTTATCGTCTTGTATCTTGTCGGCTTAACGCCGTCCGTTGCCGTTAACAAGTGGCTAAGATTTGGTTAATTGCGAACCGGAGAAGACGCGTTCATAATGAAATATTACTCACCTTCACTTCTAGAAAATAAATTTCACTCGGTTACCTCGTGTCTAAATATACCTTGGTAATCTTTATGCTACTTAAATTTACTGTATCGCTTAACCTTTTACTGACATCAGGCGAACATCTAAACACGCTAAGGACAAAAACGTATTCTTGAACCGGGATTTGAACCCAGGATCTCCAAACGTTCCGTGCTGGCACTGTTCCTTTGTCCTAATCAGGCATCCATAGATATACATGAATTTTTCTCTCTTTAAATCCCTGTGCACCCTTTTATATTGAAAACTATGCACATTACAGTCAAGGCTGCTCCCCAAGAAGATATCATGATGTGATTTTTTCCCCGTATCTTGTCACCTAATTCACCCGCATCCAATAAATTAGTACAATTAAAGAGAAAATTGTATGCCTGAATCGGAATGTTAACCAAAGATCTCCAGTTTTTCGGCCATCATCATCATCATCTTATCATTATCATCACCATCCTTCATCGGTGTGGAAAGCAACGGGAAGCTACGACACCTATAGTTCCCTAGTAAAGCTGCAAAGCATAGCATGACAATGCTATGATTGCTGTGAAAGACCTGCCCTCGGGCAGAATTACTACTGATGGATATATGTATAAAAGGTTAAGCGATATATGTATGTATATATATATATATATATATATATATATATATATGGGCACGCCGTAGCGTAGTGGTTAAGGCACTGGGCTACAAGCCGGAGGGTCGAGGGTTCAAGTCCCGTTGGGGTCAGGATTTTTAAACTGACCCAAACCCTCTGGCGGCACTATGGCCCTGGGGTCGACTCAGCCTCTAACGGAAATGAGTACCAGACGCTTGTTCTGGGGTAAAGGCGGCCGTCACGCAGGGCTGACAACCCGGCTGACATCAAGTGCCGATTGTCTAGAAAAAGTGGGAGCCTTAACCTCCTACTACCCCAAAGGCCTCCTGAGGCCTGTTGTGGGATCACTTTACCTTTACCTTTATATATATATATATATATATATATATATATATATGTCCCTGCTATAAAGTAAAAATATTCTCTTTAATTTGCTTACTTGTTATAGTTAGCTACCAGATGGCAGTGAAGACCGAGTTCTCACTACATCTAGTAATAATAGAGAAAATATATATATATATATATATATATATATAAGAAAGATAAATGTTTGTATTGTGTTTGGCCGATAGAGTAATGGATGGCACGCTGAGGTACCAACCCAGAGGTCCGGATTCAATTCCCGTCCAGGCATTTATTTTTCTTATCATGTCATATATATATATAGGAGAGAGAGAGAGAGAGAGAGAGAGAGAGAGAGAGAGAGAGAGAGAAAATTATTATATAGGGAAGAAAGTAAATGTTTGTGCTTGGATTATATGAATGTTTATACGTACTGTATATGTTTATACATGTATGTTTTACCATAACTGTCAAACTGCAGAAACAATTTGAACCAAAAAAAGATACATACATAAATTACAATGGTATAAATGGGCCGCAAGGGGTAGGACCCCAAAGATGTGATGAGAGGGAGTTACATGTAAGGAAATCGAAGACGGCCGATAAATGCCCCAGCATGACTCAGCAATACCTGAAACAGTTTGTACCAATCACGAGACAGAATCTCAAAAGAAAAAAAGAAATATATATAGCGTTGCTGCTATAAAGTAAATATTCTCTTTAAAAGTACTTACTTGTTATAGTGGCTACTAGATGGCAGTTGGAACGATATCCCGCTACCTTTCGTGTAAATTGAGAATATATATATATCATCATCATCATCTTCATTCATGGATTAGGTCTGTTGACCCGTTCCGACTTCAGCCCATCTCTTTCTAGGTCTGCCCACATCTCGGGTGCCTTTAGGTTTGTATTTTGTTATTTGTTTTGGATATCTATCTTCATTCATTCTGTCTATGTGTTGCTTCCATTTTTGTCTATATGTATCCATTTTATCAGTTATTGCAAATATTTCAAGTTCCTGTCTTATTTCTGTGTTCTTGATTCTGTCTTCCTTAGTGCACCCTTTAACAGATCTCAAAAATTTCATTTCTGTCGCCGTTATCCTACTTAGGTCTTGTTTTTTATGTATCCAGGCTTCTGAACCATAGAGCAGTACCGGTACTGCCAACATTGTATAAAATTTCAGTTGGGTCTCTCTTGTTGTTTTGTTATTTAGGGTTCGTTTTATCGTACCACATATTCCCTGGAATTTTGCTATTTTATTATTTATATCATTATCATAATTAAATGAAATATCACATCCTAGATAATTGAGATGGTTCGCCTGTTCTAAGGTTTTGTTTCCTATTACTATTTTCGATCTGATTTGATTTTTCCCTTGGAATGCCATTACCTTAGTTTTTTCTATGGATATTTTGAGATTATATTGTTCACATATATTATGTAATTTAAAAATATTCCTCTGAAGTTCGTCTTCTGTATTTGCTACTATTACCTGGTCATCAGCGTATAATAATGTTTTCAAGTAGTGTGTTTTATCTAATTTTATTCCTTTATTTGTTTCTTCGTTCCATTTTTTTATTATATCATTGATGTATAGGTTAAATAAAACTGGAGAGATACTGCATCCTTGTTTAACTCCTTGATTAGTATGAATTTTATTTTTACTTACTTCATTTCTAGTTTTTATAACAAAATTTGTGTTCCAGTACAAACTCTGCTATTAAGTGTTTCGGAATTCCTTTTTCTTTTAAAATTGTCCAGAGTTTTCCTCTGTCTACTTTATCAAATGCCTTGACAAAATCAATAAAAGCTATGTGTGTTTCCATGTTATATTCTCTTCTTTTGTTTTAAATTCTTTTATCGTAAATATATTATCCATACATGAACGCCCTGGTCTGAATTCACTTTGTTCTTCTGTTAACATTACCTCTGTTATTTGTTTTAACCTAAATGTTAAGATTCTTGAGTATATTTTATAGCCTGCAGTTAAAATGCTTATTCCTCTGTAGTTGTTGCAGTCGTTACGTTCTCCTTTCTTAAAAATAGATTGTACTATTGCTGTTTTCCAGGTTTCTGGTATTGTTGCTTGTTTCCAACATAAATTTAAAAAATGTAATAATCTCAGTTTAAAAAAAATTACTCCATATTTTATTAATTCCATATTAATTCCGTCTATTCCAGCTGCCTTTCTGTTCTTTGTTGTTTTCAGTACTTCTTCTAATTCTTCCATTGTTATCATATCTATTCCTATCTTACACTCATATATGTTATCTTTAGTTATTTTATTTTCATTATACCACAGTTTTTATAATGTTCTTCCCATTGTTTCTCCTCAATTGCATTGATCTGTTTATATATATATATAAGAAAAATGAATGTTTGTGTTAGGATTCCTGAGCAGCTCGGATGGTTAGAGCGCTAAACGTACAAAGTTTAGACACTCGGGTTCAAATCTTGACTCAGGCACTTATTTTCTTTTCGTGTCATATTTGCCTTTATGGCTAATGTCAAGAATATAGTTATAACATCAGAATATATACGCATTACTGCTATAAAGTAAATATTCTCTTTAAATATGCTTACCTGTTATAGTGGTCACTATATGGCAATTTGAACTAAGAAAAATAAAATTTTTGTTAGGATTCCTGAGTAGCTCAGATGTTTAGAGCGCTAAACGTACTAAGTTTAGAAAGTCGAGTTCAAATCACGACTTAGGCATTTATTTTCCTTTTGATATATATATATATATATATATATATATATATATATATATATATAACTGTATTTATTTATTTATTATTTATTTATATGATTAAGAGCACCTGTAGGCCAAGGGTGAGCGTTTGAACAGGTAAAATTAATTTTAAAACGGTGAATATTAGTGCCAACTGCATCATTTTTGGGGTCTCTAAGTAGATTGGCGAAAATCCGATTCCGATTGAGGGTCTTTCCACTTTTCAGCGGTTGCCCTTTTACCAGCCGGCTGCTGGCCCTTCACATCCACATGTGTCAATCACAGAGGTAGATGATCAACAGCCAGTGTAGGGATGACATGTGGTTAGCATGTCGAGTCCCCCAGCCGTTATAGCTGGTTCCTCAACCTGGAGCCGCTACTTATTGTAGCTATCCAATTGCCTCACGATGCTGGGTGGGCACCGGTCCCATACTGGCCGAAATACCATGAGAAAATTTCTTCCCCCATGGAAACTCGAACCAGCGCAAGTCCCGTAGCTCTGCGCCAAGGATTCCTACCTTAACCGCTCGGCTACGGCACGGGACTGGCGAAAATCGCGAAGTCATTTAATCCTAAATAGGCCTCTAGCATCCGTATGATTGGTAAGTGGGGGTGAACATAAAAATAATTGGAAACAACAAATTTGAATGTGTAAATCAATGGTTTTGGTCGCTGAGAAGAATATTGACACTTCTGATGTATTTTAAACCCAATCGGCATGGGTGTTGAGATTGGGTGAAAAATAAAAAATGACTGAGATTGGCTTCGAATCTATAGTTTTCGGGTTTATAAGATTTTTGAAGAGAAGAACATCGGGTTTAATAAATTCCTGGGAACGTCAGGTAATCATTATATATATATATATATATATATATATATATAGTGTCCACCGCTGTGGTCTCGAGATAACATGCTGCTTTATAACGCAGCGGGCCCGGGTTCGATCCCCGGTCGGGGCAGTTTTTCTGGGTTAGGTTTTATCGGGGTTTTTCCTCACCTGTTAGACAAATGTCAGGAAAACGTTAAGGCCACAACGATCCCCGAAATTATATGGCATCATCACCATTATCATCCTTATCATTATTATCATCTTCATCCTTCACCGGTGTGGAAAGCAACGGGAACCTACCACACCTACAATTCCCTAGTAAAGATGCAAGCATAGCATGAAAATGTTATGATTGCAGTGAAGGACCTGCCTTCGGGCAGAATTATTATGGATGGATGGATATATATATATTACTTGTCTTACCTGTCGAAGAAGCAAAGAGGTGTACGGAACTATAAAACAAATTAGATGAACGTAATTTATTTTGTCCAATGCCACCAGGTTGTCTCTTACGATATATCTGGCTTTCTCCTGACATTGATGGAATTGTAATACATTTCTCAGTTTGGTGCACCTGAAAGACAGAGTTACGTTACCCCGATGATATGATGGACGATAAATGATAATGGAACGCCAGGAGAATTCTTAACCTAAACTTAACCTAAATTCCAGACCATGGGTTAACATAGGAAAATTTGCTATGGCGTGACCGGGAATGGAACATGGGATTTTATGAACACTAGTCAGAAACGCTCAACACTAGCACAATTAGGCCGGTCAGATGAAAAGTAATATAAGTAAGGATATTTATGTGTGAATTTCTGGGAACAAATACCATCAATTTTATTTTATAGACTCTGCAACGATATTACACAGTTCCCTCACAATGTATTTATTTATAGATGTATTATTTATAGATGATGTATTTATTTATAGATGATGTATTTATTTATAGATGATGTATTTATTTATAGATGATGTATTTATTTATAGATGATGTATTTATTTATAGATGATGTATTTATTTATAGATGATGTATTTATTTATAGATGATGTATTATTTATAGATGATGTATTTATTTATAGATGATGTATTTATTTATAGATGATTTATTTATTATAGATGATGTATTTATTTATAGATGATGTATTTATTTATAGATGATGTATTTATTTATAGATGATGTATTTATTTATAGATGATGTATTTATTTATAGATGATGTATTTATTTATAGATGATGTATTTATTTATAGATGATGTATTTATTTATAGATGATGTATTTATTTATAGATGATGTATTTATTTATAGATGATGTATTTATTTATAGATGATGAGTTATTTTTATAGATGATGTATTTATTATAGATGATGTATTTATTTATAGATGATGTATTTATTTATAGATGATGTATTTATTTATAGATGATGTATTTATTTATAGATGATGTATTTATTTATAGATGATGTATTTATTTATAGATGATGTATTTATTTATAGATGATGTATTTATTTATAGATGATGTATTTATTTATAGATGATGTATTTATTATAGATGATGTATTTATTATAGATGATGTATTTATTTATAGATGATGTATTTATTATAGATGATGTATTTATTTATAGATGATGTATTTATTTATAGATGATGTATTTATTTATAGATGATGTATTTATTTATAGATGATGTATTTATTTATAGATGATGTATTTATTTATAGATGATGTATTTATTTATAGATGATGTATTTATTTATAGATGTATTAGCATGTAAAGTTATATCGCAGCCATAAGTTTTGCTTATATTCAGAAATATGTTCTGTTCTTAGTGAGTTTTTATTTTAATTGTAATGATATAACGGAATTATGTTTATAATGGGACGACACTATGGCGCTAATGATTAGTCACCTCTGCGTCTCCATGTAGGATTCGTGATGGAAGAATCGGAGCCACGTGATGTTTTACTCGGGATTTCGCCTTTCTTCCCTGCCAAAAGTTTTATTCCACCACTTTTCTATTATCTTCTCATCCATTTCGTTTCATATCAAATACACCTGTAATGTTATGGCAGGTGTGATCAGCAGGCTTCGACGGGCTTTCAATAATTGGGGCTTCTCTCATCTCATTCCTCGACCTGACATTACATCGGATAAGAGAAGAGTGGTTCCTTTTCTAAGTATATGATAAAATAGGTTCCACTGATGTGCATACTGAATAATTGGTCTTCACAAATAAGGAAAAACAGGAATAAACACATATTCAGATGATCCATACCAGGTTTGAATCCGAAGTTCTGCCGAATTCTGCGCTCGGTATTCTTGATTTTTTTTTATAATTTTGGTAACAATTAATTCCTGTGTCATCTTAACATATTCTTAAATGCATTATCTTTCTTATTTATTATTCTCAAATATACATTAAATCATATTATGGTGACATTTTGCTACTTCAATATCATTACAGGATGTTCATTATTTTATTGTTTATAACACGATATATGTTCTTTACGCTAACTCAGGAAGCAGGTTCGGATTCCATTCCCGACGGGTTTGGAATCTTCAAGCGTTAAACTTTCAAACATGATGTTTGACAATTTATATTCGCTACATTCAATTCCAAATTTCTAGAAACGGATGTTATTGTGCATTATACAAACTTTTGTTATCTCAACTTATCTAAAACTATATAAAACAGTTATTCTTCCAGTTATAATAATGAATGCCAAATATGGTCTCTAACAACTTACAAGTATTTAAGAATAAGGTGCTTAGGTTCTTCTGGAACAAAGAGAGACGACAAACAGGTGAATGGACAAATCTACATAATAGTATGCCATGATGTAATAAGAACAGTTTTGTCTCGTAGATAGTGTTGGGCAGGGTATGTGGCACGAATGGGGAATGAAAGAGGGGCACGAAAATAAGGATAAATTAAACTAGGAATAATTGGAAAACATTTTACTTCCGGATAGAGATATATGGAAAGCTTATGTTCCTGCGGTCATGAACTTCCAAAGTTCCATGTTACTAGTGAATTAAATTAAATTGCAAACCCCTCTGAAATACGCATGTTGAGAATGCATGTGGTACTGTTGGTACCGGTTCGTCCATCGCAGCTTTATTTTAAGTCTGGCAGCTCCTTGTGTTTTTCGACAAGAGTGTGCTGGCACCAGGTTTCACTTCTCCCCCTCATGCAATACTACACACAGTAATTAAATATACACTCATCTCGTATATAGCACGTCATCTACATGCAGAAATGTGGCACCCTAAGATCGAAATGTGCAGTGGATGACATTGGAGCACATAGAGTATCGGTTCGCTTAAGACATGTATTAGTTAATTCTTAAGATTAAGCCAGCAGTGAAGGAGATTGTTTTAAGGTGGCGGAAATTTTAGCTGAAAGAACGGGACAATTGAAATATTGTTATTGAATGAGCTCTGACGTAAGGTAGCGTACTCAAACACAGTTCAGATTGATGGATTCTTAATTTCAAAAATACGACGCGCATTGATCAGTTTCACCTATAAAACAAGTTAGTAATGTTTCTAATATCTGAACTGATGCAGCATTAGTATCAGTATTGAAACACACTTTGTTCATAACAGAGTACAGCTGGAAAAAAATGAAAATGTCCGCTCCCTTGTACAGTGAATATATTGTAACTTGCACTTGTGATCACGGTGCTGTTGAGCAAAGTGGAAGTAGTTTCTGAAATGTGGCTTTAAGAACAAATCTTGCACTCTAGTGTAGTTTTAGCTTCCTCTGATAAAGTGAGTGGACTGATGATGAAGTACAGTGTTAATCTACAAGTGTAACATAATTCATTACGGGTTTATTTCATTAAAGAGGCCGAAGGGTCTGCTAGGTCTACCGCACCACCGGAGAAGGATCATTACAAACAAAACGATTTCAATAAACAGTATACCAATAATTATAAATGCATAAATTGCAAATCACAAAATATTGTATTATATATTCTCATGCCTGATGACAGCCACTCTAGGGACAAGTTTTATTTAACGTGAGTATACTAGTTCGTATTATTAATGCTTTCGTATAAGAGACCTACAACAAGTTTGGGACAAAGAATCTTATAAGACTTAAAGTAAGATGATGATGAGGTAAGATCAAGGCTTGCTTGGTAAACTAGGGCAAGGAAATTTCTAAAAATTAGCGACGATCACGATATGCGAATATGTCCAATGTAAAGACGAGATACATATATTAGGAAAATGTAACGATTTAGAATATTGGAGGCGACAGTTATTACCGGAAAGATTTCTAAATTCAAATCGTGAAAGATTGGCATGCTACGTGTTAATGGCAAATACAGAACATTGGACAAACTTGGGCAAATTTCTGGACAAAACGCGGAAAATAAGAACAACACTCATTCATGAATAAATAAACACGGTATGTTAGCAAAATGTATTATCATTAATTTTAATAATTCTATATAATGTTACTGTATTGTTGTATAATTATAAAATTACTTTCTTTTTTATGTTTTACGTTATATTATTACCAAACACTACTTTATTGTAACGGACTGTCAACAGCACGTACGGCTTACTGCCCGTGCGACCCATATTTGTAAATAACATTGTATGTATCTTACTTTTAGTCTAATAAAGTCCTACTACTACTATTAGCTTCACGTTATCTTTGGATAGCAGTCTGTTGTTTCTACGTATATTCCGTAGCAGAAGATATCCGAGCTTCGATAATCTAAGTCCTAGTTTGAGAAAAAGTCAAAGTAAAAACTTACATCCGATACTCATGTACGTGAAATACCAGGTCGAAGGAAGAGATAACATAAATGCATATATATTGAAGATTTGTGACATATACAAGCCTGTGGCACCACCATCACACTATTTATGATATACAAATAAATAAAATGCTAAAATGTAAATTATAATTCTTATTGTTTTCCCTCATTCCACAATAAAATCCGTATGTTGAGTAATATATCTTAAACTGCGTCTGTTCACGTACAATGCAGAATACTTGAGTCTACAAATTTAAAAACCTTTCAATTCCCCATAGAAATGCTTCTGCCTTTCAGTGGGAGAGAGAAAACTTTATCGCAGACTGTGCGTTCCGAGATCCACTTACGTCACAGCCCGTGACGTCACCTGCCTGGGAGTGAGAGCTTGTATCTCATTTGAAAAGAAAATATTACATTGATCATTCCACTGGAACTCTGTTATACAGAGAGTTCAAAAAATTACATTTGCAAAAAAACTAGCAAGCACTAAGAAGTTATAAACATAATCAACATTATATATTATAATTAACATTTTTGGTCTAGTCTTAATTGAGATTGTCCCTATATTTCAATACGATCTTCATCTCACCAAGATTGTTTAAACAGCAATACAAACATTAATGTCAGTAGCGTGATAGCTCCAACTGAAGTTGCTCTCACTGGAAGTACACGACACCAGTTCCCAAACTTATTGCATGACTTTCTTATAGAGAATCTAAATATTTATTCAATTCATTTTGAAACTAATAACTAGAGCCCGGATTTGTATGCGAAACGCATGTTTTTTTTCCTTTTCACGCATTAAAAAGTATACGGAAATGATTTACACGTTAAATGGACCCTTCACACACAATTTGAGAGATATTTGATAATGCATAGAAATGCATATTCCGGAGGACTTTTTTTAATGCGTAAATGCGTAATTTGTCTCCTAAATATGGTATTAAATTATAATTTTCCCTTCATCTAATTGCTGGTAATTAATTAATTCAATTAATTATTATTTATGTACTTTAAAATATATATATATATATATTTTAAAAACCAGGGTTCAGTTGGCTGCGACTGATAGTACTCTGTAAGGGCCCCTAGCCAGGGTTACGGTGAAGACCTCAACGGCAGATTCGGCGCAGAAGGAGTCCTTCATCACGGCGGATCTGGCGGAAGTGGTAACCCTCTAGATGGGGTTAGTACATCCAGGAGCTGGACCTAGAGCTTCGAGGTGGCAGCCCCACCAATGGTTACTCTGCATAGCGTTGGTACTGCGATCAGAGGAAAACATATTACTCGTATTCTTCACAATGCGGAACAGGCAACTCTTGCCTAAACCAGGAAGCGAAGAAGATATTTTTTAAAAGTAATAAAGACTCTGCAATCAATTCGATATAAGCGTAACCTGTATATTTACATGTGTGTAAGAGGTGGGCCTTGAGAAATAATATTACGCAATTAATATGGCATCGAGAAAAGGATCCAGTTTATTCATAACCGTTTCTCTGAAATACCTGAAATTATAACAAAGGAGGAGGTCAGAAATAATTATTTGGAGTATTCACTTTCTCTGATAAATCATGTTTCAAATCATTGTCTTCAGAAACCCGCGGTTTTGCTAAAATCGCATTTGATAAGCTCAGTGAAGTATCAAATAAAAACCCTGCCTACAACAGAATGTGTCAAATTAGCTACATACTCTCTGGTATATTGAAAATAAAACTGTAACTGAAGAGGATTTCAGTGAAGAAGAACTGTGATGTTTTTCACATGCACCTGTGACATTATATGATATAGAAAGGACATTTTAACTGTATAAATCCTTCTTCACTGACAGACGAAGGAGCTTCACACAAAAAAAAAACATGAAAACCTTTCGTACGTACTGTAACAGCCAGGAATAAGGTCATATTATGCGCAAAGCAAGTAATTTATTTGATTTTATTACAATCTGTGTTTGAATATTTAGGGTGCGTATTTTATGCATATTTGTATGCATATTTAGTACTTTATTTTGCGCACAAATCCGGGCTTAACTAATTACTAATGTTGAAGTCCGTTCACACGCTTTAACAATGTGATCATTTATTTAAAGCTTATTCTAGTTATGTTATTATTTCTAGGGCTAGAATTTGTATGCGCTAGAAGTTAAGATTGCATATCACTGTGAAAAGGTACGAATAATCAGCTGATGGAATGAAGCTGTCTGTTGAAGAAGAAGGGAAGCTGCAAGAACGCAGTTTCCGCAGCTAAGTTGAAGATTTTAGGCAAGAATGTTTAGCTCAGAACAAGGAAATCAAATCGACAGTCCAAGTTACAGCTGAGTATTCCGAAATCAACTATTCACAACATTGTTCATGAAAAATAGCGCCCTGTGCAAAATCTGCAGCGAAATGATAAATCCACAACGTACCGAGTTCGCTAATGCGAAGTTAGCCTGCAATGAAGATGCCAATGGATTCCGCAACCACATCACATTTTCAACGAAGCAACCTTTCACACGTGTGGTAAATGCAATGGCATAAAACCCACGTATTGTAATATAATATGGACGTAATAGCCCAAAAGTTAAAATATGGTATGCTTTGACTTGTGTTACTGTGATTGGACCTTTCTTCTTCGCCGAAAGCAGAGTGAGAGGGACACGATACCTTGATACTCTGAAGAACTGTACACTTCCCGCAAATACCGCACGATCTCTCATTCTAAGATGGAGCCCTTCCACATTACGCCAATGAAGTTCAAGACTACATCAACACGCAATTTCTAAATAAGTGGATCGAAAGAACAGGTCACATTAAATGACCTTCAAGTCGTCCGATATGATCTCCCTAGATTTCGTTCAAAGGAATTTTATTTTTCGAACTCCTTTAGTGGATCTGGGTGACCTCCGAAGCCGGATAAGAGACGCTTCTGCTTCCGTGTACTGCTGCGTAACATATGGAGGAAGATAGATATTATTCTGGCCACCAGAGGCGCACATGTGGAGATCTATTGAAACTTGGAAAGTTTCTAGGCAAGACAAGATAAGACACACATTTCTAAATTGACTTAGTGAAGGATCAGACCTTATTATAAATCTTGAGAAGTCACAAGCTGTCGTAGTCGGTCATCAAAGTCTATTAAACAAAATGGATTGTTCATCGTTAGTTTCTGTAAATCTAAATAAAACTCATTTCACATTTAAACCTTCGTGAAAAATCTTGGTGTATATTTCGACCAAGATCTTAGTTGATAGGATAATTTAAGAGAAATTTGTAAAAAATATATATAATCGATATTTAATTCCCTAACAGTTTTAAAAAATTCCTCTCTTCTTCATTGAAAAAGCGCTTGCTTCAACTTATATTATGCAGCATTTCCGCTATTGCGACTTATTCTTAACCGGCTTGAGTATAACATTAGGAAAAAGACTGGAACGAGTCCATAATGCTTGTGCACGTTATATAAACACAAAACTCCTGCATTTGAAATGTTGTGTTGGCTCCGATTGGAAGTCAGGCGAAAAATGTATAGTCTCTGTTTCTTATACAACACTTATTTCACCTCATCACACTTTTATATTTCTGCCCGTTTCTATTCACTATCTTCGCACTTAAAACACACGTTCGAGAGAAAATTTAACTCAAGCTGTACCTCTACATCAAACATCTCACTATTCCTCATCCTTCCTTGTTTCTGCCACCTGACTCTAGAATTCTCACTCCTCTTATATCAAGGACTGGCCGACTCAAAAAACAGTTTTAAAAATCTTACTAAATATTTCTTTAGATAATATATAACACTCTTCTGTACACATACACACACACACACACACACACACACACACACACACACACACTCACCCTCACATTTCATTTTCATTCATAGTGTTCTGTTCAAGAGCAGGTCTTTCACTGCAAACTCAGCATTCTCCACTCTTTCCTTAACTCAGCTATACTTTTTTGTATCTGCATACAAACCATTTATTTTAACAATGTCTCTCATCTGATGAATTTTTCTGCCTCTAACTTTTTTTCCATTGACCATTCCTTCTAGATCATCCTTCAGCAGCCAGTTGCTTCTTAGCCAGTGACCAATCCAATTAATTTTCCTCTTCTTTATGAGTTCCAGCATTGTTCTTCTTTCACCCACTCTGTCTAGCACATCTTTATTTCTTACTTTGTCTTTCCATTTCATACGTTCCATTCTTCTCCATATCCACATCTCAAAAGCTTCCAGTCGCTTTTCCTCATTCCGTCGTAATGTCCAAGTCTCTGCACCATACAATGCTACACTCCACACAAAGCACTTTACTAGCCTCTTCCTTAATTATTTTGCCAAAGGTCCGCAGAAAATAATTCTCTTCTTGTTGAAAGCTTATTTTGCCATTGCTATCCTCTGCTTTACTTCTTGACCGCAGTTCATGTTACTACTGATAGTCATCATCATCATCATCATCTGCATTCATGGATTAGGTCTGTTGACCCGTTCCGACTTCAGCCCATCTCGTTCTAGGCCTGCCCACATCTCGGGTGCCTTTAGGTTTGTATTTTGTTATTTGTTTTGGATATCTATCTTCATTCATTCTGTCTATGTGTTGCTTCCATTTTTGTCTATATGTATCCATTTTATCAGTTATTGCAAATATTTCAAGTTCCTGTCTTATTTCTGTGTTCTTGATTCTGTCTTCCTTAGTGCACCCTTTAACAGATCTCAAAAATTTCATTTCTGCCGCCGTTATCCTACTTAGGTCTTGTTTTTTATGTATCCAGGCTTCTGAACCATAGAGCAGAACCGGTACTGCCAACATTGTATAAAATTTCAGTTGGGTCTCTCTTGTTGTTTTGTTATTTAGTGTTCGTTTTATCGTACCACATATTCCCTGGAATTTTGCTATTTTATTATTTATATCATTATCATAATTAAATGAAATGTCACATCCTAGATAATTGAGATGGTTCTCCTGTTCTATGATTTTGTTTCCTATTACTATTTTCGATCTGATTTGATTTTTCCCTTGGAATGCCATTACCTTAGTTTTTTCTATGGATATTTTGAGATTATATTGTTCACATATATTATGTAGTTTAAAAATATTCCTCTGAAGTTCGTCTTCTGTATTTGCTATTATTACCTGGTCATCAGCGTATAATAATGTTTTCAAGTAGTGTGTTTTATCTAATTTTATTCCTTTATTTGTTTCTTCGTTCCATTTTTTATTATATCATTGATGTATAGGTTAAATAAAACTGGAGAGATACTGCATCCTTGTTTAACTCCTTGATTAGTATGAATTTTATTTTTACTTACTTCATTTCTAGTTTTTATAACAAAATTTGTGTTCCAGTACAAACTCTTTATAGCTGCTATTAAGTGTGTCGGAATTCCTTTTTCTTTTAAAATTGTCCAGAGTTTTCCTCTGTCTACTTTATCAAATGCCTTGACAAAATCAATAAAAGCTATGTGTGTTTCCATGTTATATTCTCTTCTTTTGTTTATAAATTCTTTTATCGTAAATATATTATCCATACATGAACACTACTGATAGTACAACCCAAATATTTGAAGCTCTCCACTTGCTCAATGGCCTCATCTTTAATCCTCATGGTTATCTTCCTTGGTTTCTTTCCTATAATCATGGCCTTCGTCTTATTTATATTTATCTTCATCCCATAATCCTCGCACTTATCATTTAGCTCCATCAGCATGTTCCTCACTGTCATTGCATCTTCTGCTAGCAAACCATATCGTCAGCAAATCGTATGCACTTTATTCTTTTCCTCCCATATTTACGCCTCCCGTATTGCTGAAGCAGTTCTTCATTAGGTATTCAAGGTACATGTTGAAAAGGGTAGGTGATAGAGGACATCCTTGCCTTACCCCCTTCCAATGTCTCTTCCCTCTGACATTTCGTCTCCTATCTTCACTTTTATTCGCTGTTTCATATAAAGACTACTTATGAGCCTCCTCTCCTTCCAGTTCACGCCTATTTTCTTCAAGATCTTCAGGAGTTTATTCCAATTTACTCTGTCAAAGGTTTTTCCAAATCAACAACAACTGCACAAACGCCTTTATCTTTTTCCATATATCTTTCTCCTATTGTTTGTATCAATCAAATTGCATGTCTCATACTCTTTCCCTTCCTGAATCCAAACTGTTCTTCTTCCAATTCGCTTTCTTTCGTAGAACGTAAACGTCGATTCAGTATTCGCAGGATATTCTTTGCAGAGTGTCATATCAAGCTTATTGTCCTGAACTCCTTACTTTTCTTTGCATTGTTTTTTATCGGTAATGGTATTAACTCTGTCTCAGTCACTTCATCGGGCCACTCACCTTCTTTATATATATTGTTGTATAAATGCAGAATTTCCTTCTTTCCTTCACCCAAGTATTTAACCAATTCAACGGGGATTCCATCTACCCCTGTTGTTTTCCCATTTTTCATTTCCTTAATTGCTAGTTCAACTTCTTCCTTCAGAATTGAAAATCCTTTTTCATCCTCTCATACGTCTTCTTCATTTTCTATATCCAAGTTAGCCGGACTATTTCTTGCCTCATATAGCTCTTCTAAATATGTTTCCCATGTATTCATAATTCCCTGTTTGTCTGTTATTTCTTCATTATTTTCGTCCTCAATCAGCCACATAGTTTTCCTGCTCTTCTTTCCGTAGTACAAGCTTTTAACTTCCTCGTACATTAAATCATATTTTCCTTTCCTCTCGAGATTATTTAGTTCTTCACATTTCTGCTTCGCCCATTCTTCCCTTGCCTTGTCAGTTTATTTTCTATGTCCGTTGTTTAGTTTCCTGTAGTTTCTTTTGGTTTCTTCTGTATTGCTGTTTTTCCATTTTCGTCTTTCTTCCATTTTCTCTAACATTTTTTCTGTGACCCAACGTTTCTTAATATTCTTGCTCTCATTGTACCCTATTGTTTCCTCTGTAGCTATCTGTATAGAGGTTTTCAAAGGACTGCAGTGTTCCTTGGTATTGCCATATATATATATATATATATATATATATATTATAGTTTACACTTTCTTTACCGGCCAATTATTTAATCAAATTATATGTTATTATTGTTTTATATAGTTTCTAAATTGTTTATCTCCTTGTCGTCTGTATATTGTGTAGCCTATGCTTATTATGTGTTATTAATCAACTTGTAAGTAGTACATAATTGCTATTGTATGTATAGTTCAACCCCTGTGAAGTGGAAGAGAAGACCTTACGATTTTAAATCCATCAAATAAATAAATAAACAATTAAAGAATTAGATATTTATATATACTTCATTGTGGTAGTGATTCAATGGGACACACTGTATTTGTTGTTCCTGGTAGGCTTGTTTACAGCTGTGTCTGTAAAATCCAGTGGCGTGCATTCAACTCCAGCTACCCCTGCACTGCTGGGGTAATTATTATATTAATTATTTCTGATTAAAAGAATATAATATAGTTGCCAAATTTCATTCAAATCAATTACGCGTGAACATTAACATTCAAAATTTCCGCCGCGCCAGCAGACTATCGCATTCGGTTTGACGGAGCCTTCTGCGTATTCACATTATATCCACAGAGGAAGACATAGCGTTTTCCCTCTATGTTATCCCCACTAACACCAGGAATTGCGCTGCAGATAAATCAGCGATATCCCACCACATGAATCAGCGCAAATGCAATATAATATATATCGATGTGTGCCTCCTAAGTCCAGCGATATCCCACTAGACGAAGTTTGTGTCTTATTCTATCGGTTTGTTTTGTGAATACCAGCTAGCTGAACCCAGTTAACATCACAACTTGAATACGTATACACACGGTCGAATGACGTTTCAACCTATCGATTTATGAAACATTCATTTGACGAACTAACGATTGCCTGATTTGGAAAACACCAATTCCAAACCAATATTCTTTTTTTCGAAATAACATTTTTAATACATAATATTTAATTAATGTTCATTTCATTTTTACAAAATACAAAAAAATATTAAAATTATGCGGTACGTTTTGTCAGCTATAGCCACCTGTTAATTTAAGAAGCTTTTTTTATATTATATATCTGAATAACAACAATTCAATTATTACGAAGGTGTATGTATTATTTGTGTAAAGCAACAGTTGAACTTCATATCAGGACATAGTTCGTTCAAATGCGTTATTATTATGTTTATATAAGTTTTAAAGTGTTGCTGATAAATATGATCTGTGAATTTAGTAAAAATGAATTAAGTTACTCCATAATTTTATAATTTACATACTAGACAACTTTCGTGCTGACCAACGAGGTAGGCCAACTGCCGATTTACCGGATATAAAAAAAGCAAAATGTACAAGACATTTTAGTATCATTGCATGTGTTGTTTATATTAAATTATTGAATTGTGCATGAGTATGCATTTTAAAATATTCATTTTTATATGTTGTTGATCGGGGTAAGAGGTTCTTTACCAGAATTCTTAGCTAAATTTTGGAATTCTTTAGAATTGGATCGAGTATATCTTTCTAAAATTGCCAACGCTGCCAATAGATGGTCAATTTCAATTTTAAGAAACCATCTTTACAAAAATTCTACTTTATATAATATACTTACAATTGAGGCATTGACATGGGAAATGTATTAAATCATAAAAATAAATTTTTTTCAAGGGAAGAAAAACAAAAAAAACAATTTTGAGTCTTTTAAATTTAAATATATTTTGTAAACCTAATATGGAAATTTTGTAACTATTTTTCATAATGTCTTATATAGTAGTGTTAAAATTAATGTTGGGGAAATTGTTCTTTGCTTCCCCTGTAAATTTTTCTTTTTATGACTTACTACCTTTCCCATGTCAATGCCTGTACAATTTGAAATGTTTAATGTATTCACAAAATGCATATCATCATTTTAGAAAAATTAATTTAATGTATGATCTTTTCCTTGTGGCATTAGAGAATGCCTAAAGAGAGTGATGGGGTTATCAAAATATATCCCATCCAGGCTGACATATGTGATGGCTCGAGAAACATTCCTGCTTCAAGACCTGATGCTGAAATTCTTGTTACCCACAACAGAGGCAGCAGCAAAGGTACTACACAACAGAAGGAGAAAACAAGACGAGATCTGGGACGAATTCTACTCCACAGAGGCGATGGCAAACAACAATTGGATGTCGGCGAACTACGAGCTGCGACACCTGGTGACCAGGATGGCGGTACACGGTTTCCACCACAGAATATGTACCAAGAAGACATATCACGTACCAGAAGACACATGTGTATGCGAGATGTGCAAGGAAAGATGTGACCGATACCACATCACAGTGTGTAAAAACAGAAAGAAAGCCATAAGTGAATATGCACGGGACAAATAAAAATACAAAACAATACACAATGTGTGCACATTCTCATTATTATTATTAGAGAATGAGGAACGTTTTCTGTGATAAAAAAAATGAACGATTAATGAACTTACATTTACAGTAATAATTGTCCATACTATTTACAAACTGAATAAATTGGAATACAGTATTTATTATATATAAGTCAATTTTCGATATACAGTTGGGGTAATTGTTCTGAACACCGCACGCCACTGGTAAAATCTATGTTTAGGCTCAGTAGACGAAGTTGGAATTTTTGCCTTGTTACGATTCAGTTAACAGCAAGAATTTATTTTCAATTTGCACTGCCGGTACTATAGTACTTTTCTCGGCCCTCTGATTCGAAAATTAGCATCATTTCATTTTACCTGTTTTGTTTTGGTTCTGTTTTCCTGGGCGTTTGCCTCAGGGTTATTTATGTATAATTTTTTTGACTTAAATTCTTGAATCTCGAATTGAGAAGCGTTTGATACTTGAGGTAGAACTACACCGTGTCTTATGAAACACGCAATCTGGCATCCTTACCGATAATCTTTTATTTCTCTAAGCAGTTTAAGTATAAAGTTGTATTCGTTATTTTTTAAGTATTTATGGCATCCAAGTGAACGTAAAGACAAATTGAGTGCCGCATCTTATTCCTCGAAGTCAGGAAAAGTGGTGAATAAATGTACTCAATAAATATGTGCCTCTTCTTTGTTAGATTATTGTATGGAATTAATAATCAGGATTATTTTGTTTCTGGTATACTCTTTAAAATTTAATAGGGAATCCTCCTAAAGTTCGAGACTTTAATTCAATCTTCTCACTGGAAGCTTTTTTCAAACCACACACGGATTGATACTGTTAAAATCCAAGACAAAACACCGTTGAGGTTACTGTGTACAATTTATAATATACAAATACCGATTTACAAGCTGAAGATGGAGCATATGCTCCAAAATTACTCCACATCCTACATCCAAAATTGAGGAAGACTGAGTTCTCAGGTATTATATTTTTATATTGTAAATTTTACACACATCCATTTCACTAAATACACATTTCACCTCAACCCAAAATCTTAAACCAGATTATGATGATCTTGATAAAGATTTTCGGGCTGTAGGCCGTGGGGCTTGTAGTTCCCCGACGTTTCCCCAGAGACTGCGTCTGGCATCCTCAAGGGTTGTCTTGAGACTGGCAATTCTGTCCACTGTCTGTCCTATTTATACGTTCACCGCGATGTGTTCGTAAGTTATATCTGCCTTCTGATTCGTCAGCGTTAGGGATTTCCATTGCTCCAATGAGATTGCTGTTTGATGGTATAGTCGACTGTATGTTATATCTGCCTTCTGATTCGTCTGCGGTAGGGACTTCCATTGTTCCAATGAGATTGCTGTTTGATAGTCTAGTCGACTGTACTTGTAGAGGTTTATATTTTGCGTTTTTTAGAACCGGTATCCATACTTTGTTGACCTCTAATGATTCTTCTTTTCTATTGAAACTGTTTTTATGTTTGAACGTTGGGGAACTACAAGCCTCACGACCACGGGCTACAGCCCGAAAATCTTCATCAAGATCATCATAGCAACTCCGGCCGTGAAAGTCTACGTGAATACATAAAACCAGGTTGACTGAACTCAAAGCCCGCACGTTATTAGCCTCCTAGCCACTGTCCGATGCAATGCAGCAATTTAGACAATATTCTTCATCTTCTTCATTTGACGTGTCGGACCTTTGCCTCTTCAATGATAGTCGCCAACACAACTCTTTCTATGCCTTTTGTCTTCATCTTTTCGCTCCTAATTTTCTGAGGCTACCTTCCATGTCAACCATCCATCTTAACCTGGATTTAACTAGTTGTATCCTTCCTTATGACTTTGTTTCTGAAATGTTTTTAACCGTTATCTTATATCACTTTTTGATAACAGGTGCACCATTATTAACCCTGTATGACACTAGTTCTCGTTGTCACCAAGGTCTCTGATGTTTTAGTTTTGATTATGTTTTTTAATATCCGAAGCCAAATTTATTTTAATGTGTCCGCCTGCAGTGAAAACTACAAATAAATAAGCAAGCTAATATTTTTATTCAAGGCATTTTATATTAGCAAACTGTTATTTATATTTAAATAATATTATTTAAGAAAACAGTTGTTTTCATTTAAACAAATATCGCATAAACAAATTATTATTTTTATTTAGTAGGTTAATGCACAAGTAAACTGATTTTTTCTTCTTTTTAATCCATATCGATATCCAATTTAACAACAAGGGCTATGTCATGTCTAGAATCTTTGGTTCCATCCAGTAGGCTATGATTTTCGACTGTGTTTGTCATTGTGATTTCTGTAGAACGTTATCCCTACTAATGTTTAATGTTAATACTGCTATAGAATAGTGTTTGTGATTAAGTTTCTCCTGGTAATGACAATCCAATCTTCCGTGACGGCTGGAAGAAACTCCAGCCAAGTTGCTGAAGCGCCCGCTTCTGCCGACTAGCTTGGAGTCATATTGTTATTATAACAAATTTGGTACTAACTAACTCACTGGCACTATCGAACCTATAGGTTTATGACCAAGTGGACATAATCTCTCCATACATCCCTATCCTGTGCTAATGTTTCCCAATCATCCCCTGTATAATCTACTTCCCTCAAATCATAGTTAATGTTATTCTCCTATCTCATTATTGATCTACCATCTGGGCGTTTTCCCTCTGGTTTTCCTACAAGAAGCTTCCAACCATGTCATTCATTCCTCTTTCGTGTCATATGTCCTGCCCATCGCAGGCTACGAGACTTAACTGTTCTTATTACATCTGGCTTCCCGTAAAGACTATGTAGTTCACAGTCAAGTAGTCTTCTTCATTCACCTGTCTATTCATCTCTCTTTGGTCCAAAAATCCTCACACGAACTTTATTCTCAAATACTCGTAATCTCCTTTCCTCCCTTAAAGTCAGAGTCCATATTTCGCATCCGTTAAATATAACTGGTAGAATAATAGTTATAATATATATATATATATATATTCAGTTTAAAGTTTTTTGAAAGGAGTTGGAACGACAAGATTCTCTGCAATGCATAATAGCACGCATTTCCAGAATTGAGCCTATGTTTAATTTCTTTGCGCATCTCATTCCTATTTGTGGTTATTGTTTCTAGGTATTTGAATTCAGCCACTTTCTCAAAATTTCTCTCATTTGTCATTAGCTGTCCATTTCCATTATATATTTCCATGTGTGACCATATATTTATTTTTATTCATATTTATTTCCAGTCCCTATTTCTCAGTGTTACTCAAAATTGTGTACGTGTTGCCCTTCAGTATCTCTTCGCTATCGCCGAATAATCCTTTATCATGAGCTAAACTGACACCTTATTAATACCATTGAGTTGTAGGCCTTGTTCATCCTCTAAAGAATTGTAGGCATGCTCTAGTACAAAAACAAATTTGGTACAAATTTAAATAATATTGTAACATTTTATTTCATGTTGTTTTATTATAGCGTTAAATAAATTAAATTAATCTGTCACACCGCACTATGTCGAGCAGTTTAAGGTAAGGACTATCAATGTCTTGGCGCTCTTGTGCAAGTTCCCACGCGGAAATACATTTTTTTAGGGACCGTTTCCTACCCAGCCTAGTGAATAATTGGGGTAGTTGTCATGCGCAACTGCTGCATGTTGAATAATCCACCTGAAAGGACTAAGTAACCCCAAATGTTAATCACATTTCACCCCTATACTGGCTGGATTATCGTCCACCTGTATGATTGATATATGTTTTAATTATCTTGGCTGTACCCAAGCCATGACGTTTATCTTACATAACAAAATTCGCAGTTCGTTGGGGTTAAAACGCAGAGTCCTGAGTCGGGATTAAAATCGCGATCTTTTAATTAATTGTTATATAGGCTTAATGTACCGGCTAATAACGCATTAATGAATCCTATGTCATTCACAGCATTGAACAAAATTCTAATTTCTTGTTACATATGCCTAAATTCTGCATTACTACTGGATTTAAACATAGAATATATTTTGAGAATATATTTTGGACCAAAATTATATAATACATTAATTAGATTCAATCTACAGCTAAGCAAACTGAAAATAAGTAGATTTAAGAAAATAAATAAAAAATATTATAATACAGGGCTATAATACAGGGCTATTATACAGGGCTATTATACAGGGCTATTCAGAAAGAATGATACAGGGCTATTCAGAAAGAATGATACAGGGCTATTCAGAAAGAATGAACTGACTTTAAACATTTATTTCTTCCAAACTACAAAAAAGAGAAACACAATTCCAACGTTCCTGAAAAGAGAACAGTTCAAATTTCACTATTGTATGCATTCAATATGAGCACCATGTGTTACATGACAAATATCAAAACGGTGGATCATTTCTTGCCACACACGAATCAGTTGGTCTCAAGTTATCGAATTCAAAGCTTCAACAAATCGATGTCGCAGATTTTCAAGAGTGTCAGGCATAGGGGGATACAAACACGGTCTTTTACGTAACCCCACATATAAAAATCACACGGAGTTAGGTCTGGTGACATGGGAGGCCACCGGTAATGTAGTTGATCTTCTGCTTCTCCTCTTCCAATCCAACGTCCTGTTGTGTTGCCATTTTAATACAAACAATCAACATGACAAGCAACAGCGTCAATGCGGCCGTGATCAGATCTTCAAATCTTTCTCTTTCCAGGAGCGTTGGAACTGTGTTTCTACTTTTTGCAGTTTGGAAGAAATAAATGTTTGAAGTCGGTTCCTTTTTTCTGAATAGCCCTATAGCTTAAAATGAATAGTATTAGCTTATTTTAGTTAATACATGTATTATACTGTATTAAATTTAATTTCTTTTTCATTTTCGTTATTTTTTTTTCAAATGTCCCAGGTTTGTCTTTCAACATTCCTGGTTTCTCTCCTGGCATGGCGTACTTGTAACCCACTTCTGAGGTTGGGGCGCCTGAAAGGCGGGGTTACGTTGCCCCGATCATATGATGGGTGACGATGATAATGGTGCGGCAGGAGAGTCCCGAATCCTAAGCTTAACCTAAGATGAATACGAATGATGATGATTGCGATGGCCATATGATTTCGGGGACCGTTTGGGCCTTAAAGTTTTCCTGACATTTCTCTTACAGGTGAGGAAACCCCCAGATAAAAACCTCACCCAGAAAAACTGTCCCGACCGGGGATCGAACCCGGGCTCGCTGCGTGACAAGGCAGCAGGCTACCCCGAGACCACAGCGGTGGACTATTCATTTATTATAAATTGTTTTGTTTACCTTATTCTCCTTTGTATTATTTGTTATGTGCCAGAGCCCTTTTTTATGTTTTGCAACTTGCTCCTGATTTGTAAATTTGTGTTTTCCTTCGCTCTTTAACTATAACTTTATAATATTTATTTTCTATTAGTATTATACTCGATCACTTGGTAATTCGGGTGTCAGTACTGTACACTAAAAGTATATATTCCGAATAAAAGTGTCCTTACTATTTTATTCTTAATGCAGTGAGGATTCTGTTGCAGTGGTTACATACATTCTTATTTTAACAGAAATGAAGTAATATACGATATGATTGCACGAATTTGAAAAAGCTGAACTTAATAGGTGGTTTTTAGGAGGAAGGTAGAGGTATTTCTGTAATATTAATGGAGGCATACAACTGATGTCGGTTTGTGTTCAGCAGGATGTAGCCGAGGGAATTTAAAAATTAACCAACCTCTCCCCACACAGTAACCCCTGGAGGATTTCCTCCCTTCCGATATGGCGTACACCGAAATCTAGTAAAGTTTTATTAGAATTTATAACATAACGTTCACCACTTCTGATTTAAAAATTCTACTCACAACCATAAACAGTAATCAAGTCTAATTAAATTCAAATATCCTGAGTTCACATGAGAAAAGGCAGGTACGCTATAAACGTAAAAATAAAAAACATTTGCAGAACGTGTTTATGTTCCAACTCTCTTAACACAAATGTGCATCTCGACTTACTCAAGTCGTTTTTGCTCAAATGTTTTATAAGACTCGTTCATGCAAAATATATTTACTGCAGTGTTACTGCCGTGCGCAAGGTTCTGGTAAATAAACATGATTCCAACAGATTGTTCTATACTGTTAAAATACATAATAAAATTCCGTTGATCTGTCAGTCACAATGTAAAATAATGACAACGAATCCCAGGACAGTCTTTAAACCTAGACGTAATCTAAATTCCAGATCTTTGGCGACCACAAAAAATGTTTCCATTTAAGTAAAAAGTTCAGTAGTGTGACCGGAAATCCGACACAGAACCAAGTAAGCTGTAGTCAGAAGTTCTGACCACAAGACCGTGAGGCTGGAATGTACAAATATACTGTCCTATGTAGGCTAATCGTAATGACTGTTTTCATATACATATATATATTTGGTTTTCAGGTATGACTTTTCAGTCAATCTGCACAGCAAATTATATGCGTAATATATTAGTTTTAACATGTAAAAATATATATTCACTTAGATAATCCACGAAACAAAAAAAAAGAACTAAATCTGTAACTAACTCTCTGGAACTAACGAACCAGTAGGTTCATGGCCGCGCGGACATAAGCTCTCCATACAAACCTATCCTGAGCTAATGTTTTCCAGTTGTCTCCTGTATAATGTATTTCCTCAATCACAGTTATTCTTCAAACTCATTCTTGGCCAACCAACTGGGCGGTTTCCCCCTGGTTTTCCTACAAGAAGATTCCATGCATCTCTTTCATTCCTCATGTCCTGCCATAATTTTGTTATGTGGAAGAGAAACATGGGGGGAAAGATGATAGTAGAAGCATGCTATGGAAAAAGGACAAATGATGTGTATATCTACAGAATGAATACAAAAAAAAGATGATCCTAATGAAACCAAGAGGAACAAACCAAGAAACGTCCCATAACCAGAAGGCTTGATTAGGGAATACACCGACAAAGTTTGGGATCAGACAGATAACCTTCATTGATGCATATTTTGTTAAGGAACGTATGGGCTGAAACGCTTCGTTTCAGTGCTAGAGGAATCTTTCACGGAGGGATTGAAGGAAACAGATAAACACTCCGTTCAGTCCAATAGAGGCTTGTCATTACTACTATCGCTTGTTTTGTTTAATTCTGGAGCTCAGTAGCATTCTGAATCTATTACAGCCAGTTATTTTACATCCATTGGTACGATCTGCTGGATAGGTGGAGAAGGGCCCACTGCATGTCCGACACGCTTGCCCGACCTGATCTGCCTAATTCTTTTTGTGGGGCTACATGAAGGTAATGGTTTATGAAACCGATATTGACTCTGAAGAGGATCTTGTAGCGCGCATTGTCAGCGCAGCAGCTGAAATAATGGAAACCCCTGGCACCTTGGAAGGATACGACGAAGTATGGCACATTGATGCACTCTTTGTGTGGATGTCAATGGAAGTGTGTTCCAACACTTGTGATAAGACAATAAACTGGATCTATCCTGACAAATGCAACACTGGAGTGAGTGTTTATTTTTTTTTATTTTTTCACAATTAAGTGCGTTTTGTTTCTGCTTGTCTGTAAAGTATTTGGATTAACACACAGAATGACGTGATATTTGCACGTATCTACTTCCTTCCATCCCTTCCTCTAAGACCACGCTTGCACTGAAATGAAGCGTCACAGCCTACAGGTTCCTTAGCAAAATATGCTTTAATGAAGGTTGACCATCTGCTCCCAAAGAAACACCCTGTATTTTACAACCAGTTTAGGGCATATAGAGGACTATTTAACTCATGCCCCAAATGGGAGTCAATGACCAATCACCTTTCAATGACTTCTGTTTTACAACCAATCAGAGTCGTGTTTCACCAAATATTTATCAGTGTTATAATTACCATATTAAAGAAAGCTCCTTCTTACAATATTGCGTTCCTTTGGCAATAAATAGTATGATCTGGTTGCAGTGATAAACAAAGGAAGCAGTAGAAGCGTACCTATCATTTCTCATTTGTTTTCAAACATCGCCGTTTACATTAAATATATAAATATTTTAAAATAACTATAGTTAAATGATGATTTGTGAGTAAACAGCTTAATTTTATTCGTTAAATAGTCCTAACAAATGCCACTCTTGATTTCCAAATTCTCTAGATAAATTCACTCCTCACTTCGTGAGTCGTGAATTTATCGATAATTTGGAAATCACTCGTGGCATTACTTATGATAAACATAAACAGTGATGTACACAACTAAATCATGTCAGGACGGAACATCTGATGATCTCTTTGTAATAGTCGATCCAATTAATTCAAAAGGCCTTGTGAACAAAATTAGAAGGTTGATTTTGATATGAGAACATTGATATGGATAATATTCTTGACAACAGATGAGTGAACAGCAAGCCTCTGTTTTTTAAATGACCTGATTGTTTTCAATGTCATAGATCAATTCGATAATCTTATTAACCCATTCACCTCAGAACTTGAGATGCACTCGCTTAACTCTGAATGTTATGTACATCCCTTGGCAATATAAGTTTTTATTAACATTTATGAAATGTATTATAGATAGACGAAAATGTTGGAACGGCCATATTGAAAGAATGGAAGCCAACCGACTTGCAAAAAGAACTGAAGAAGATAGACAAATGGACGGGAGAAGAGCAAGAAGAAGACCAGCCAAGAGATGGATAGAAGTAAATGCTCATCCAATACGTCTTCCTCCGAGGAGTGAGTTTGGAAATAAACAGAATGAAAATCCTACAAATAATGATTAAGAAGAAGATAAGATGCAGAAGAACGGTAGAGGAATGTAGACAAATGGACGGGAGAAGAGCAAGAAGAAGACCAGCCAAGAGATGGATAGAAGTAAATGCTCATCCAATACGTCTTCCTCCGAGGAGTGATTTTGGAAATAAACAGAATGAAAATCCTACAAATTATGATTAAGAAGAAAATAAGATGCAGAAGAACGGTAGAGGAATGTATTTTGGCTTTCACCCTTATTAAGAACTCAAGTACCGTTATATTTAGTGGTTTTGAATATCTGAAAACTGAAATACAATTTACGGTAATTTAAGTTCGGTTTCCGGATAAATGCATCGAGCATTTAAATCTGAAGCGAATGGGTTAACTAACTAATTAACCGGCACCCGTAGGTTCATGGCCGCGCAGACATAAGCTCTCAAAATGTCCCTATCCTGAGCTAATGTTTTCCGAACATTCCCTGTATAATTTACATTTTACATCAATCTTGGCATGCCTACTGAGTGCTTTCACTTTAGTTTTCCTACAAGGAGCTTCCAAGCCCCTCTTTCATTCTCAATTCGTGCCACATGTCCAGCCCATCGCAGACTACGAGACTTATATCCTCTTATTTTAAATTATTTCATATAAAGATCACATGGCCCACTGTTTTGGAGCCTTCTTCAATCGCCTGTCTGTTCATCTATATTTGGTACAAAATATTTTAAAATCTTGGGTAATGACCAAAAAAATTACAAAGTAGAATACAACGTGTAGAACTTCCTTAGAAGAACAAAGGCTGCACAAAATTGTATCGGATAAAGAATGATGATATAAGAACAGATTTATATATATCCATTGAAGATAAAATCAAAGAATATAGCCCGTGAAGTGAAGAAGAAAAAGAAGAAGAAGAAATTCTTCCCTAATAACTTTATTCTCAAATAGGCATACTTGTAATCTTTTCTCCTCTCTTAAAGTTAGACTCAATATAATATAACTGGGAGAATGAGAGTTTTATTTATATCCAGTGTAATGTATTTTTAGAGAAGTTGGGAGTACAAGAGTCTGTGCTATGAATAATAACGTGCATATCCAGAATTGAGCCTATGTTTAATTTATTTATGCACCTCATTACATTTTGTATTTCTTAGTATTTGAATCGAACTACTTCTTCAAATTTTCCCTCGTTTGTCATTAACTGTCCAGTTCCATTACATAATATAAATATGTCTATATGTGACCGTATTGAGGTTTGCTTAGTGTTACTTAATAGTGTGTGCATGTTGAACCTAGTATCTCCTCGCTGTAGCTACATCATCAGCATAAACTAGCAGCTTAATAACAACATTGAGTTGTAGACCTTTTTAACTGGCTAATTCTCACATTCATGAGTTTAATTATCAACAAAAAAAGGCTTATTCTTATCTCTTCTCATCACTTCAACGAAAAATCATCATCATCATCATCATCATAGTACATTCACGAATTTAGGCCATTTGTTGACCTGTTTCGGCCTCAAGAGAAACACCATCCAAAAGTCTTTTGAGTGGACGTCCTGGTCTTCTTCTTCCTGCAGGTTGATATCTTAACATTTGTTTGGGTATTCTGTGATCTTCCATTCGATGAACATGTTGTATCCATCTTGACTTATAATCAGAAATTTTGTTTTCTAAAGATTCCCTGTGTAATTCTTCTAAAATGTCTTCATTTTTTTGTGATCTAGTAGTGTGTATCCTGCAGTCCTCCGAAGATATCTCATTTCAGCAGATCTAAGTCTCTGTATATCCTTCTGTTTCAACGTCCATACTTCGCTACCATACAAAAGAGTTGGGAGAGCCAGTGTTTTATACACTTTTAATATTGAATGCTTTTGGACTAACTGTGGCTTGAAGATATAATTTATTAACCCTAAACGAGTCACGGCAGTATAACCATTCCATCGGGTACTGAGTAAATGCAGTATCCTAATGTCTGTCCAGAGACTAAAAGGTAGCAGCCCTACCACTGGACTACTTAGCGTCGGGCCAGTAACCTGTCCTAAGGAACTTCAAAACTACTTTCAAGTTTCAACACGAACAAATCCAGAACGAAAAATGCATATAACTCCAAAAAAAAAAGAGAATCTTCGAAAATTTACTTTGAAGATTTGTTTTATTTCGCGCCATGTTAAAACCATTAGCTGTATAAAACGAAGCAGAGATTGCATCAAGCTTACATTACATTTTCAAGATAATAAAATTATGGAATACTACCTATCCCGCCAATCCTTACAGCAATAATTATAATTAAGTTCAAAGCATTTCCTGCTACTCTATTTTTTCTCTATTTATTTCACTGTAAGATATTATTTTATTATGCAACCTATATAGCTTGTTTCTGAAAGCACGAATATTCTACTGGTGCATACTCGTAGTTAATTGAACGCCCTCTAGAACTATGTAATTGCTACTTCTAACTTTATCTGAGATCGTGGCACTCGGTACATTTTAGTATGCAAGCTGGTTGCCCAGGAACGCGTTCACGTTTCCACTTTCTAACGGGCTTAGAGCTAGTGGCTCAATGTAGGGTTATTTGTATTTAAATATTTTTCACTATTTGAAGTTTCCTTGTATATCATTCCATTGCTTGTAATATTCTCTTCGTACTTCACAAATTTTAGCTTGTAGAACTAAGTAATACTTATAAATGTATATTTAAAGAATTGCCTTATAAAAACAAATCACATTTGTTAATATAAAACACTATTTAAATAAATATACAGAAACACTTCATATTTTTTATTAGAAGCTTCATAGCTTGGAGGCACGTCCGCACTCAACTGAACTAGATGCCACTCTAACGCTACCAGAAGCCCGCCAGCTAGATGATGCGGGAAAGAGTTCCAGCCAATAGCAAAACTGTGAAGTTTAAAATCAAACTTGGCAGACAAAGTTATTGGCCGCAGTCAATGACAAGTTATCATAAGCCAGGCAACATGGCAGAAAGAAGTATTGCACTGGTAACGCAAAATTATTAAGTAGTTAAAAAAACATAACAAAGTAAAATATCCTGCTAACAGGTTGGAAATATTTTACGAATATAAGAAATTTAAAACTGTAAGTAACAACATACATGATACATACATTTAAGTAAACAAAATAAAAAATGACAAAGAGACGATTACAGTAAGAATCGTCCACAAGTTTTGTTTAATGTTATATTTAAAGTTGATTATATTTTATCTATAAATACCTATAATGCGGAACTCAAACATTTCAAGTACAATCTTACGTACTCTATTAGTCATAATTGTTATTATTGGACTCTAGTTTGTTAAGGGCACCCGGTACTAATTCCCTTGCAATTTGGTTCAAAAATATACAACACACACAATTATTTTTTTCAGCTTATTCTTAAGTTATGTGCATGAAAATCATGTCACTAATTTTACACATTTTCCTGAACATGACACTCTGGTTTTACACATTTTCCTGAACATGACACTCTGGTTTTACACATATTTGATCATCAGTAATTTAAAATACAAAAAAACTAAAAATAAAAAATCCTACTTTTTAAAAGTATTGTCTTGGTACAATGTTCTCCAAAACTACTTATCCAATTGTTTCCAAAATTTAGTATGTTGTTATCCATAGTTCATTTGGCAATAATAAGGTTTGCTTGTGTTCAGTTATGGATTGTGATTTTTTTTAAATGTGCATATATTTTTTTTAATTTCGTACACTATCAATAGCACAAAGATACATTTACCTTATTATCATAGAGCTCTTTTAACTGCATATACATGCTAAAAATTATTCTCCTGTCCTTCATAGTTTCAGAGGAAAGTGTACCAAAATATTAAAAAAATAGAAATTACGGGGAAATCCAAGAAAAAAATCACATTAGCAGAGCACCAGTGATGCTATTTTTTAAAAATATTTTTTTATGGGTTTGAATGTCCGAAATCGACAAAATGATATTATATATCGATAAAATGGACCTTCGTGGATTTTTTAAGCAAAAAGAAAAAAATCTATTTTTTAACCGAAATAAGTACTGGGTGTCATTAAATGTATTCACCCTTCTTTGCACTCTAATTATTATGCCCTCCAAATCATATACAATAGCAAACAAGTAAAAACACGAACGTAGAAGCAAAGATCATTTGTACAAAGTAAATTCATAATATTACTTCAACAAAAATGCAGATAATAAACATATACTGTATACGAGTATTGTGCACTGATAAACATCTCTATCTCTCTCTACCGCTATGGTCTCGAGGAAGTATACTGCCTTGTCACGCAGAAGGCCCGGATTCGATTCCCGGTCGGGACAAGCTACCTGGGTGATATTTTTTTCGAGGTTTTTCATCACCTGTAAGACAAATGTCAGGAAGCTTTGAGGCTCAAACGGTCACCGAACATCATCTGGCCATCATCATCACCATTATCATCCACCGGTTTGGAAAGCAAAGGGCAGTTACCGCATCTATAATTCCCGAGTAAAGTTGCAAAGCATAGCATGAATATACTATGATTGCAGTGAAAGGCCTGTCCTAGGGCAGAACACTATAGAATAGTATATATATATATATATATATATATATATATATATGTATATATATATCCTTCTCTATCTCTTTCTCTCTTTCTCTCACTCCCTCTCTCTCTTTCTCTCTTTCTCTCACTCTCTCTCTCTTTCTCTCACTCTCTCTCTTTCTGTCGCTCTTTCTCTCTCTTTCCCTCTCTCTTTCTCTCTCACTTTCTCTCTCTCTTTCTCTCTCTTTCTCTCTTTCTTTCTCTTTCTCTCTCTTCTCTCTCTCTCTTTGTCTCACTCTCTCTCTTTCTCTCTCTTTCTCTCTCGCTCTTTCTCTCTCTATTTCTCTCTCTTTCCTTCTCTTTCTCTCTCTTTCTCTCTCTTTCTCTCACTCTCTCTTTCCCTTTCTCTCAAACGTGCACACACACACACACACACACACTTAAATCCTTCCATTCAATTGTATTATAAGACATTTATATAACATTATAGGCTTTTTCGCCAACTTTGTGATTTAAAAAAAATCTTTCGGACATTTGTTTACTGCTGCTGTAGTCGTCTGCTGAGAAGGTGAAAGAGAGCAATCACAGTCTGCTGTGGCAGACATCCTCAGGAGACTGTGGTTGCTGTCTTTGACCTTCTCAGCTGACGACTACAGCAACAGTAAACAAATATCCGTTCGTATCAGAACTGCACCACGGCCATTCAGCCCGCAAAATGATTTCAAGAATCAATAAACATGTTTTCAAGATTAGGAATTAATTAGAAATAATTAATCTATGTAATGGAAATATTCAATTAATAACATATGAAATAAGTTTTGAAGAATTAGCAGAATTAAAATACGCACATAAAGATATTAATTACAGACAGAAATGAGAAACTAAAATAGGCTCAATTCTATAAACGTGTGCTATTGTTTATTATAGTGTGGGGGTTGAAGACCCAAACCACGCTAACTGCTACCATTTGTAGCCTTTTTAGAAACCACGCAGACTGCTACCATTTGTGCGGGCAAGTTACCACGCAACTGCTACCTTTAATCCGGGATCGGGTTTTGTACTTGCTGTTTCCATTAATGTGGATCTGATTTCCAAAGAAGTTATCTATCAGGAAGTGGCTTGCCTTGGGCCCATAGAAGGCAGCCGTTGATTCATCTTTCTTTCTCTGATATATATATATATATATATATATATATATATATATTAACATAGAAGAATACTGATTTTTAAATACATACAGTGAGTGAACAAGATAATAATTGTGTTTCAGGAACGCTAAACAGCATAATAGTTAAGGAGATCGGAATAGTTTCCTACTTGAGTGATTTTCCGTACAGGATAGTAAACAACTACGTATACTTAAATGATGAAACAGGGGCGTTGTTTAAAAGATAACATTTAATATAAACAAGTTGGCTGAGTAAAAATAAATTAACAAAAAAATAATAATAATACTGATCACACGATCAAAATAGCCATACAAATAAATAAATGAACAACATACCATACATCACGCAACACTCATACTTGCGTCCGAGTTTCAGGGACCACCTCTTCCCTGGACTGCCGGACTAACTCAAACAGGCCCCTTCTTGGCCTCAGATCAGCTTGTCTATTTAGAATTCCAGTCGCATCGCGACCTGGAATCGGATTCCAATCTTGAATCCTTTTAAACAACAAAACGATGACTGCTAGGATGATCAAATGATATTGTTCTGTTAGTGCACCACGTATATGAAGGTTCCGAGGTAGAGGGGAGATGCGCCGTAGACATTGCGCGGCAGGAAGGGTGAAGAGGGAAGGGGTAGCTACAAGGAGAACAGGATATTGGCATAGTTCATAAATATTCCAGTGTAGGGAGGAGAACGAAGCTACCACACTGAGCCGAAAAATGCACTTTCGGTTCAATAGGAACACTTCTCTTTCCAAATGTTAAAAAATTAAAGTAACTAAATGGCACTATCGAACCCATAGGTTCATGGCCGGACGGACATACAACGCTATCCTGAGCTAACCTCATTCTTGGTCTACCAACTCAGCGTTTTCCCTCTGGTTTTCCTACAAGAAGCTTCCATGCACGTCTTTCATTCCCCATTCGTACCACATGTCCTGCCCGTCGCAGTCTACGAGACTTAACTGTTCTTATTATAACTGGCTTCATATAAAGACCATGTAGTTCAGTGTTAAGTAGTCTTCTCCATTCACCTGTCTTAAAATAAGATATAAAAATGTTGTTCTTCCAAATATATTATATGGATGTAAAACATGGTCTCTTACTTTAAGAGAGGAGTGTGAGAATAAAGCTCTTAGGAAAAATATTAGACCAAGGACAGACGAACAGACAAGTGAATAGAGAAGATTACATAACACTAAATTACATTAATTTTATGGAAAACCAGATGTTATAAGAACATTTAAGTCTCATAGACTGCAATGGGCAGGACATGTGGGACGAATGTAAGAAATCACAGGGAAACACCCAGTAGGTAGGCCAATAATGAGGTGAGAGAATAACATTAAACGTTATTTGAGGGAGGTGAATTGTACAGGGAATTATTGGAAAATATTACCTGTGGATAGGGATATATGGATAGCTTATGTCTTCTCAGCTATAAAACTACAGGTAGATAGTGCTAGTTAGTAAGTTAGTTATTAATCGTGTTTTGGAACTGTGAAGCATAAAACTCGATATGTAAGGCGAAAACTTATTATATGGTATAAACCGTTCTAAATGTGTACTAAATGAATGTTAGAGCATATGAACCAGGAGTTTGAGGTGCCATTTGATTCCACGTGGAAAACACTATGATTTAGAATTGTGAAACAGTAAACGATACAGATTACTCATAACTTTATTCACCTCTAAAGTTTGGGGTACAGATGTAAATGTATTAATATTTTACGTTTTATAGAATTCATGAAAACGTTACTTACCTGATTTTTTCCTGTACCGTTTAATTAACATTTTAAAAAATCTTTACATCTGGGATATTCATTAATAATAAAAACTGATCATTAGTAAACAAATTCGAAAAGTGTTTTTTTATTAGAGTCCTATTAAAATAGTAACCTCAGGAGAAAATTTGTCAAGCCTCAATATCATTGTTATTTCCTGTCCGTCGAGTTGTTTTAAAACTAATGAAATATCTTTAAAAATAGCGATCCACATTCCTTTATATACCTCATCATCACACCACCCATTACTCGAAATCTTTTGCAGTTTCTCTTGCCAGAACATGGAATTCTCTTCCACCCAATGTCAGAGACTACCAAACTTTACCATCTTTCAGAAACAAATTGAAAATAAGATTATTAACAGAAACATCGCACTAATATTACTTCAATTTTTTTTTCATTATTTAACTAACATATTATTAAGATTTGTCAATATATTTACCTAATGTCTTGTAGCCTACATAAGCGATAGATTAATTCATTAGAGTTTATTACTTTCTTTGTATATATTTTTTTCTTTTATGTATAGCCTAGTAGATTCGAGTTGTTATTTATTCCTTTGCGTATACATTATTCCATTATTGTATTTAATTGTATTGTATTATTTTCATTATTGTTCAGTTTTACCAGATACTAATTAATTGTTTAGTATGTACTATTATTGTAATTTTTTGTATTTAAATGTAACATATGTTTGTCCTGGTGAGTGAAAGAGAAGGCCACATGGCCCTAACTCCACCAGGCTGTGCATACACACGCTACATTGGATTGAAAGTCTGCCACCTAATTGTGCTCATTTATTTTATAAATCGTTCTTTTGATGAGACCTTTTCATAGAACTTGGTTAATGTCGTAATGTTGCTGTGTATCAGGTGATAACAAAGTAAGAAAAGAGAGTGCAATTGTTATTGCAAGGATGTTATTTCCATTTCATTACAGTTTTATTTAACTGGCAAGTTAGAACCGGTGTTAACTAGTGCAGAATTGTTCTGGGCAAGCAGAGTGAAGTGTTATCAAATGTACTTTTGTGAGAGTTTAATTATTTAATTATCGTGAAGAGGGTTTGTGAAATTTCTACCATTGCAGAGTTGTTAGAAGCTTCCTAGTGCACGGAAATAAAGGAGCCTGCGGATTTAGAAACAAGAGTTTGAAGGACTGTGTGGCTTTTGTAGAATTTCCGGGAGAGGAGCGGAGTGTGTTGTAATTATAAGGTAGTTGTTGAATGGCCGTGTTCTGTACAGTGTGTCGTGCACATCACGCTCAAACGTTATACGTCACGTGGCTACACCAAGTCACACACAACCAAATCTTGCCAAATTCACTTATCGATTACGATAAAAACAGTGTCTCCACTGAAACTAGTTGATTAGCCCTAAGCATTTTAAAAGAAGCTGTTAACTGTCCTATGATCACCTCATAGTTACAATTAATTCCATATGATAAATGTAATTTAGTGGAGTAAACTATACTATAATTGACCAAAATTGTAGCATATATGCCGAGTTTGATTCCGAAAAAAAATTAAAGAGTTAAAAGATAAATTTTCCCCGTTGTCATTTTCTGAGTCTACTAAGAAGAATCGAGAAAGATTTGTAATTGTTTTTTTTAATATTTTCTTGAGCACAACCTCATAGCTGATTTCATTCGAAATTTGTTAAAACACACATTTGATTTCACTGCTCAAAAAACTCCACTAAATAAGTAAATTTATGAATGGTTTATTTCAGAAAAGTCAGTAAATAGTAAATTTTCAGGAATAGCAAAAAGCTTTCTCACAAAAGTATTTTTGTCATCAACATGGCGATAAGAATTTTTATGAGTTCTATGTCACATTTAAGATGGATATTCCATATTTTAAAATATAAATATATGTATGATTATTTAAATTAATTAAAAACGCTTAACTTGCTTCGTTTCTGAAACAAATTCTCACTTTCACTAAAAGTAAATGTTATTTTTTTTAAATTTTGTAATAATTGAGATACAGAAAACTTGAAAATGAATAACTTTAATATTTTACAGAAGAAAATGAATGCGCCTGCGTAATAATAACAACTACTTTCTGCAAACTGATTCATTCAGTGGAAACACTTTGTAAATTACATTAATCACACAGTGGCCAACTACGTAATTCATCACAGAAGCTGGTAATATCTTCCTCGTGAGGAATATACGCTATTAGCTGTTTTCTTCTTTATCGGAACGTTGATATGGTTGGAAAAATTACTCGATCATTAATAACGATACGAAATGTATGATATTGTAGGCCATCAATAAAATTCCATGCAATATTTGCACTATTGGTAGTGATACAATGGCTAAATTGCATGTGCTGGCTGATTTTAAATTGTTCTTTCTGCTGCCTTGGAACTCATCTTCCTGATGACTCTTCAGATGTCACATTGTTTGTAACATTTTGGCCACCAACTTATTTTAGTCCACTATGTCAGAACAATCTGGGATTACTTCTGCCTTGAGGTGACAATTAATTCAATAGTCCCTCAGTGTGTAAATTCGATCACTCATTTTGATTTTTATTTTCAGAACAGCGAATTGGAAAATATTAAGAATAAAATTCAAATGTTTTATACCTTCTAATTAAACCGGTTTCGAAGCTTAGGCAACTTCATCTTCAGTAATTTCTTGTTGACTGAGAACTGATCGACATAACATCAATGGACATGACATTACTCGAGATGGAGCTGCCCAAGCTTGGAAACAGGTATAATTAGAAGACTGGGTATGAGGTGAGGTATAAAACATTTTAATTTAAATCTTCATTTAAACCTCATAGCGATTTTTTACTATAAACATTTAATTGGAATATATTCTTCAATTATTTTATGATTCTTTTATAATCACATTCAGTTCGTATTTCTCTCTTTATTTTACTTTTATTGTGTTTGACATTAGACTATCTTCAGAATCAGATTACTAAACAATTTTAATTAGGGCCTACTAAATAGGGCACTGTAAATTCGAAATTATAAACCTGGCACAAAAATAACACAACTTCTTTATATTCCAGAATCCAAGGAAAAGCTAGTTTTAGTAATAATTTCTCCATACGTATGGTGTTTAGTGTAGAAACATCATCAGTCACTGACTTATGTAGTATCAGAATTAAATGACTTTTCACGACTTGCCACAATGTTCAATAGTAACCTTACTTGTGTTGTTTCTGTTCTAAATGATAAATGTAAGTACGTAGAAGGCGATTTCGCTATTAACTCAAATTTGCCCAAAATGTTACATATGTTGTTTGTGGAATAAAGCATTCTTATATGATTAGTACATACAGACCTGCAGGTTATGAAAAAAAACATTATTGGGATTTACAAGCCGTGTTAAAAGTAAGTAATTTTGGATATCATCCGACATAAGAAAAAGTTAATATATTTTTTATGAACGATTTGCAAAGTTTTTAATAAGATGTGCATGTTATAACCTTCCTCTTCTTCTTGAAAGCCCAATTTTCCCTTAACATATATTTAGGCGCTCTCCCCCTACAGGGAAGAATTTGAACCAGTATTTTGAGTGGTCCGTGGTCAGCGTTCCGCCTCATACTGACATCTAGGAAACCAAGGTAGTGCTACGACGGGAAAATTCGGTACATTTTGCTTAGAGGCATTTTCATTTAGGCTTAAGGATCTTTTACGAGCCTGAAAATCTTCAGACTCGGGATCCACGGCTTAAAGTCCATCCCGGAGGACTTGCTCCTTGGATTTTTCCACCCTAAAAAAACCCATCGACCCCGGCCGGGTTTGAACCCGCGAACCTCGGAACCAGAGGCAAGGAGCATAACCACTAGTCCACAGCGGCCAACCATGTTTTAACCAAAAACAAAAAGATCAGGTATGAGAGAAAGACGTAACTAGAAGCTGTGCAAGTAGCATTGATGTCAACTACAGTAAGCGCCACGGCATATGAACTCGGTCTAGAATATTTTATTGCGCGTCACAATTCTTAAGGTAAGTTGCTATTTTTTATAAATTAATTTCTGACAATTTAGTGTAAGGAGATGTCGCGTCGGTCCTCTTACTGACTAATGTTTAGCGTACTCGCCTCTGGCTCCGAGGTCTGCGGGTTCAAAGCTTATGGGATCCATTTTTTTTCTGGGCGTAAAAAGAATGTAAGCCTTTATGGATGGTTTTCTTCGGGAAAAAACTAAAGCCATGGCTAACAAATTACAGCAACCACTTTAGTCGGTCTTGCCTCTTCTGAGTTAACGTGTCACGGATTTATTTTTAGGGAGATTTTAATTTATGAGCATGTGAAACCTGGCCTTATTTATTGTCATAATAACAAAAATTCTATACGTTCACTGAAACACCAGGATGTAGACTACTGGTGGGTCAATTTCCACGCAGTATTTATTTTTTTAATTATACTTTAATTTTCATTATGTATAAACAATATAAAATTGCTACTAGGTATGAGTAAAATAATGTTATGTTAAAATACCTAATTTTAAGAATAAAATAATTTTAGTCGCCAAAATCAATCTGGTGTCAGCTGTTACAAAAATGTTTTTGGATGAAATTCACCCATCCTAGAATTTAAGGATTTTGTAAGAAGAGGTGTGCACATCTCTGATTCCAGCCACCTGGCATTACTCATTTAGCTTAAACAATATGCGTATTTTTAATTATCTTAAACCATTAAGTTTGAGTGAATTTTTTAGTAATTCCTGAAAATGCAACATGTTGCCACATGTTTATCAGAAATTACGTACGATATGGCTATCAAATTTTCATAAAACTGTGTTCAGTATATGATGATTTAAGTAAAATAATCATTAAAAATATGTTTTCATCACTAGTTTATATAAAGAAAAATACTTACTTACTTACTCACTGACACTATCGAACCCGTAGGTTCATGGCCGCACGGACATAAGCTCTCCATACATCCCTATCCTGAGCTAATGCTTTCCAATCATTCCCTGTATAATCTACTTCCCTCAAATCATAGTTAATGTTGTTCTCCCACCTCATTCTTGGTCTACCAACTGGGCGTTTTCCCTCTGGCTTTCCTACAAGAAGCTTCCATGCACGTCTTTCATTCCCCATACGTGCAACATGTCCTGCCCATCGCAGTCTACGAGACTATATAAAGAAAAATAATTTTCAAAATTACATTCAATCAAATACTGCAGTCAAAATGCTAAACATGTTGAGAAGATAAATACCGGTACTATAATGACTCCTTAAAAACCACCTTTTTATTTATTAGGCTCTAAATAAGTTAAGGAAACTGCACCTTAATGTAGGAATGTAACAGTAAATTCAAAATTGTTTAAAAATTGACTTTTACTTAAAAGTTGAATACATCTGATTCACAATGTTTAAGATAAATAACCGTTCCGATGAACACAAACAAATGCATGTAATTACAATCAGAATATAATTTGTTTACTGCCACAACTGTCACTCCTCAGGCGTAAAATAATGTTTCAATACGTAACTAAATAACTCACTGACACTATCGAACACATAGGATGATGGCTGCGCGGCCACAAGCTTCTCATCCTGACCTCATGTTTACAATCATCCTGTCTGTACTCTACTTCCCTCCAATCATGGTTAAATTTATTCTCCCACATATTTCTTGTTCTACCAACTGGGTGTTTTCCCTCTGGTTTACCTACAAGACATTTCCGTACCTCTCTTTCATTCATCATTCGTGCCACATGTCCTGACCATCGCAGTATACGAGACTTAATTCTTCTTATTATATCAGGTTTGCTATAAAGAGCATGTAGCTCAGGTGTTATGCAGTCTTCTCCATTCGCATGTCTGTTCATCACTCTTTCATCCAAAAGTATTCCTAAGAACCTTACCTAGGTATATACTCGTATATACTCAAATACTCGTAACATTTTCTCCTCCCTTAAAGTATTTGATTTCTTTTTAATTATGACAGACCTTGTAATGCATAATAGCATGAATTTCCAGAATTGAGCCTATGTTTAATTTCTTTGTGCATCTCATTCATATTTGTGATTATTGTTCCTAGGTATTTGAATTCAGCCAGTTCTTCAAAAATTCCCTCATTTGTCATTTACTCTGTATTTTCATTATAATGTATTTATATGTGTGACCATATATTTAGTTTTATTGAAGTTTACTTCCAGTCCCAATTTCTTAGTGTTGCTCAATAGAACGTGCGGTTGTATCTCCTTGCTATCACCTAATAATATTACATCAGCAAAGACTAACAGCTTATTAACACCACAGAATAGTAGTACTTCTTCATCCTGCAAAGAATTGATGGCACGCTCTATATTTTAGTAGACAGTGCGTCTCCTTGGTTTCAACCCATTGCGAGTTTCGAAACACTTCAATACGTAGTCTACAAAATATAAGATATAAGCGCTTGGCTTGCAACAACAGTTGAAGTAGTTGAATGCGATAAGCTAGGAGCCAGAAATCAGGTTTAGATGCTGAAAAACGAGAAGAATCTTGTCCTGAAAGTTAAAGACAGACGCAGATAAAGTTGAAGCACTTATTTTAGCAAAAAAGGATGAAAGATTTGAATGTGATTTATGCCTCGCTTTTCTTGCAGACCTCACGTGATAAAACGAGGGTTTGCTAAGCAATGATAACCTCTGTGACCCTGACCATCTGTCCAGGCAATCACCAACACATTACTCATGTAGGGAGCGGGCTTTCTCCCTTATCTGCTTCCTGTATTAAAACATTTACATCACTTCTTTAATTTTACTGGAATCCCATTTCTCACTCTCAGAGGTGCCCCTAAATCTCACCTCTCTTATAAAATGATTTAAGAGATTGTAATCGGATGTATCTCTTCTCGGGGGAGCTAATTCTTGTCACAATTGATGAGTAATATTTGTATTTTATTGAATAAAGTATATTTCTTTTTTATTAAATTATTTTATTGTTGACAAACAAGTTTTGATATTGAACATGAAACCTGTTAACATTGCATCGACTATTAAATATGATATGGTATAATAGCAATAAAACTGTTATCAATATTTTAGGATTTAATTATATAAAATTCGTAAACAATTCTTCTTTAAATATTATTAAATTTGTTTATCACTTTAATTATAAAATATTTACTTATTATATTCTATTATTTCTATATTTACATATTAACTTGATATATTTGATTTATAATGAGATTTCGCCAATTTTTAAACATTTCATGAATAAAATATCATATTATTATATTTACGCCACTTACGTACCTCAAGCTTTATTTTTTACTATATATATAAATCAAACTATTATACTTAATATATTTGTTAAATCTACTTATATGTATACAGAACTTAATGGCGTCAATAATCAGCATCTTCTTTTAGCAATCTTTTTTTTTGTTGCGAATTATCACTTGTCAAGTTTTGATTGGCTTATCTAATTAAAAAAGAGAGCACGATTCGCTCGTCTCCTTTCTCGATTCTCCAATACATATTATATGTCCGGCCGATTCAAGCCCACATTATGTAAACATTCTCTTGTCATTATCATTTGTCAGTAAATTTCAAAACTAACATTTTCCTGCAAAATGAGAAAAATAGTAAAACGCACAAGTAAGGACCAGGCTTTACACCCGGGATCTGCCATATACGACTATCAAGTGTTTCACTAGTTTTGGACATTGTTGAAAATAAATTGTACGAAGTATGTAAATTTACAGACATTAATACACCCGTCCAGCAAATTGCTAATCCACAACATAATTGGAATGTAGATTTTAAGTTATCTGTAGTGAACGGATTAGTAGATGCAGAGAGGGTGAAAACGAGAACTTTCTAGAATGTTATCTTTACTAAGAAGCGTGAGAAAACCAATTTCAATAAAACCAGATATCTACTTATTACACCAGCAGCGTTTATTCGAAATCCAACTTAATTTTACCAAAGTCTAAAATTTCGCATCACCTACTTTATACTGTTATTTAAAGGAACCGGTTCATTAGCTGTAGCAGTTACATTCATCATCTAACAACTCAGTTCTTCTTCTTCTTCTTCTTCTTCTTCTCCTTCTTCTTCTCCTCCATTTTAGTATGATCTCTGACCGCATAGGTACCCGTACGTGTCTTGTCGCGTCCTGTCTGGAAATATTGGCTCACACATACTTTTTTTGACCACGAAAGGATTTGAGTCGCTTCCCGAATGGGGGATCAGTTCAATTTAGGGTCTCCTCCGAGACAATAAAACATTAAGACGAAGCACTCACACACACACACAAACACACACGTTCATACTAAACATGGTGAAGTTGATAGTGATAATTTTGATGTCCAAATGATATTCAGGGACCGCTGAAAACCTGACTGATTATCAAAATTATAAATAAATGTCTATTCTGGATTAGATTGTGTGTTACATTATAAGGAAATTTCCTTTAAAACCTGGATTACGTCACACATTACTGAAGTTACACTCAGCTAAGAATGTTTACTACAGAGTGATATGAAACCAGACATGCAGCCTTACGTACTGTTAAATTCAGATTCAACTAATATAAGCGTACAGATTTTAATTCTCAATTCCTTGTGGCTTATATAGTAATAGCATATTACGATACGAGGTTGGAAAGTGGTTTTTACAGAATCTCGGAAATTAAAAACCTCGCTAACGCTCCGTTTTTAAATATCTTCCTCTATTCTGTAAAATACTTCACAAACGTTCGTTGTACATTATTTTTGCGCGATGGTGTTTTCAAAATAATGAATAATAGTAAGATAATAACATATTTGTCGGAAATATTTGCATTCTTTACAAACAAATGACTAACGTTAACAGCGTGGACAATGTTTATTATATGAAACAACAGGAGACCATGACACCAACTTAGTGATAAAATAGCAGGAAGTCGTGAGACGAATTATTCGTAAAATGGCGGCAAGTACGTATTTATTGTTTCATATTCTTTCAAATAAAGTGCAGTTCATTTAATATGCAATGAATTGTATCGTATAATGTATATTAACACTATATTTTGGATATTTTTTGTATACAGGCCTACATTGCATGTAGTATATACAGGACAGTGGTTTTACTTCCCACAGCGCGTGTTTTTAATATTTAATATCACAGTATAGTTATTTAAGTTGGCAACACCGAAAATATAGGAAGTTAAACTTTCAATCCTGGTCGCCATTGCTGTAAGTACGACAAAACACACTATCGCGCAAAAAATATATGTTGCAGTCTTGGTCACAAACGTACACCGTGTTCACAAATGATGTATACAACTTCACATCTCTATAAAGTAAAATCTACACTATATTATCTTTGTTAAAGGAGATATAACTTCAACAGTCAAAGTTTAGGAATGTTGCAATAGTTTGGACTCTGGGTGTGTAGTGACGCTAGTGAACTCATTAAACCGAAAATGGCGTCTCGCGGGAACACGTTATGTGTTGATTGTGGCTAACAGAGTTAAATTCTGTAACACGAGTGCAAGAAAAATTTAGAACATTGTACCAATGAGAACCTGTTAACCTATTCATATCAATCACTTACGATGAATAATTGTAGCAATGTTTATAGGTGAAAATATATAAATAGTTTACTTCGCTATTTATTTACTTTTAACCTTAGCAATTATCTTAGTTATACACTCTCTACAAGTTTCCTTTATTAATCAAACTTTTTTAATCAATAACGAAAAAAATGAAAATTGTATTACTTTTATCCCTTCTTTGAAGGAGCATCTACCAATTGATGAATAAACTTAAAGTGACAGGAAGTGTTTTATAGAACAAGATCAGTGCCAGAACAGAGTGGAACGAAAATTCAGAAGAGTGTACCAATGAGAACTTGTTAACCTATTCATCAATCAGTTTGGGATGAAAGTGTTAAAGAGGTGCGCGAGGCATTTTGCAATAAGCCTCTGGAATTCGATTCGTGCTGCCAGTTGTCAAGTCAACATCCCACGATCGACTGTCCATAACGTTCTTCATAAATACCTTCTCTAAGCGTATAAAGTGCAGTTAGTACAGAAACTATTGCCAAGTGATAAACCACGTCGAAAATAATTTGCTATAGGCTTGATTAATCGTATTGAGTCAGACTCCCAGTATCTTACACAAATGTGGTTTAGTGATGAATCAACGTTTCATGTTTCTGGAAAAGTTAATAAATGTCTCTGCAGAATATGACGGTCAGAGAATTCTTATGTGTCCATAGAAATGGAACGAGATAGCCCAAAATCTAATGTGGCCTGTTAAAGACAAAGTTGTGGGACTATTTTTAGTTGCTGATTTTTAGTTGCATCACAAGCATTATATACCAGGATATTTTGAAATTGTTTGTAATTCCACAAATTGATGATATTCCTAACATTGTTTTCCAGCAAGACGGTGCAATCCCCACTGGACTCTATAGAGACACATTGACATTGTTAATCAAAACTTTCACACGCGTGTATATGTTTGTGAAATAATATTATTTGTTTTTTTTTTTGTTCTATCGCATTGTTCAAATTTGCATGTAATCTCTATACATAATTTGTGGACATCCTGTACAATTTTACAGACAAAATTGGATGTTCCGTTTTAATCTCTCCTATTTAATTTAATCGTTGTAACAATGTGTGCAAAATTATAAAATTACGTTTATACATTATTTTTCTTGTTTAATACACTTAGAAATTCTTTATTCCAGGAGTGGTATCTACATAAATTGAAATAAAAAACTGAAAATGCACAAATGATTCTAGCAGTATGTGAATAATAGCCTGAGGAATATATCCATCCATAGTAATTCTGCCCGAAGGCAGGTCCTTCACTGCAATCATAGCATTTCTATGCTATGCTTGCAGCTTTACTAGGGGAATTGTAGGTGTGGTAGCTTCCCGTTGCTTTCCTCACCGGTGAAGGATGATGATGATAATGATAAGGATGGTGATGATGATGGCCATATGATTTCGGGGACCGTTTAGGTCTTAACGGTTTCCTGACATTTGTCTTACAGGTGAGGAAAACCCCCGAAAAATCTCACCCAGAAAAACTGCCCCGACCGGGGATCGAACCCGGTCCCGCTGCGTGACAAGGCAGCACGGTACCTCGAGACCACAGCGGTGGACTGAGGAATATATAATGCGTTAATTTTATAAAATAAGTATTAGAAATGCCTTATAATGGAATGAGAAATTGAGATGCAGATAACCCAAAATTGTCGTAGTTACTGGAAAATATGCGTTAGTCATTGTTTTAGCGTAAGAGGCCAACCTATCCTTATGGGGCGGCAGATTATTCAATAAACAGTAAACTAATCTGGTAGACACTAAGTTGTCCGTTTATCATTTATTAAACGAAATAAATTTAGTTTAGAATATGGTATGGTATATGGACTTAACAATCAGTGAATGAATGTATAAAACACACCATCTTGTGTATTATCATAAATCATGTCACGACTGAATTTATGTAGAGGATTTGGAAATCAACAGTGACATTTATTAAGACCATTTAACGAATAAAATTAAACTGTTTACTTAAAAAGCAGTATTTAAATATAGTTACCATTATTTTAAAATATTTGTATATCTAATGTAAACGGCGATGTCTGAAAACAAATCAGAAATGTGAGGTTATATATATCCATTGCAACTTGATCATATTATTTATTGCCAAATAGGATCGCAATATTATAAGAATGCACGCTAGTGGAGAAATAATGAAACGCATCATACTGTGTATTATAATCAACACTATAGGGTATTCATTAATGTTTAGTAAACAAGCCAGTAAATTCACGGAATCTGTTCATTCTTTGCTATATTCAATGTATTTGTTATAGAAACATAACGCTCTGACCTGTTCAGAATATTAAAAAAAGAGGAGCTTTCTTTATCACAAAAACAGGAGCTGATAAAGAGAAATCGATATAGAGCGAGGTGAAACACGACTGTCATTGGTTGTAAAACAAAATTCATTGAAACGTGATTGGTCATTGACTAGCATTTGGGGCTTGAATTAAATAGTGATGTTTGTAACATGACGCTAGCAGTCCTCTGTTGAAACATTAACAGACACACTTCTGACATGAAATAACCCACACCATTTACCCTTAAATTCGAAATGTATCCTTTTGGATACATCAGTTGGTTTAATTTATTTATTATTTTAAATAAATCAGAAGAAAACGAACAAAAAGAAACCACTTAAATGTGTGTCTAATTATAGAATATACCCAATAATAAGAGTTACACAAGATTTCGTTTTCCCTGCGGTCCGCAACAGTCAAATAACTAACAGAAGAAATTTGTGTTTTGCCAATTTAAGGGTTAACATCTGGATCATATAGCGTATATTTAACTTCTTTGTTTTTTTAATTAATGATAATATCAACTGGTGAATATGATGGAATGGGTCCCAGTAATCAAATTCTAACTCACCATTTGCCTTCACGTTTGAGGAAAAGCAAAAAAAAAGTCACAATGTTTTGTCGGCACCGATATTTGAACCTGGACCTTCCCGAATACAATGAGATTTGTATTAAAATTAAGATAAAATGTAATTAATGTTATTTCATGTTTTTAATAATGAAAGTTCTGTCAGTTTGTTAGGCAACAATCGTAAAAATGTCCACTACGGAGTCGATTATGAAACACTCCATGCAGTGTTGTGCTGAACTGCCGGTGTCCTGGCGAATTGATTTGTTCGGGGTTCTCGCGAATCCCGCTCGAATTTTTTTCCACTTTGTCTTGTGAAACAAGCCGACGAGATCCTCCGGATCGTCTGCTAATGAAAGCGACGGGCGATATGTGAAATTTTATAACATAATTCAAATCTAAAACAATTTTATAAAATGGCTTCCAGTCACCACAATCACGTCCCCGTCTTCATACTTTTGGAATCATTTGATTCTCTCCCATTTCTCTCCGGTAATATTATCTTTGCGCTGAATTATTGATTTCTTCTCCGGGTATCGAAACATAGCTTTTGCGCGCAGTTGCACAGTTGCCGTTCTGCTTTATGCGAATGTTGCGCAACATAATGACACAAGAGTCAAATAAAACAAATGATGAAACATCAATTCATTGAGTTTTTTCTAACCATTTCGTTCCATAATTTCGCGTACCTTGTAAGCAATTATTAAATGAAATGCGATGTGTTTCAACGAAACACTGTATTTTTGGGCCCAAATTTAGTAATGTATTCTTCATAATGTTGCCGTGTATTTGTCTGATATTCACACAGTACGTATGCAGGAACACGGAAATATATAATGGACAGCTGTCAGATTAAATAAAGATTATTATTATTATTATTACTATTACTATTATTATTATTATTATTATTATTATTATTATTATTACTATTATTATTATTATTACTATTTTTGGGAGGAACATTTATGGGTCGTTTAAGAAATTAATCACATAATTCTAAAGGGTAAACGACATGATTTTATAATTGTAAATGTACATGCCCCCATAGAAGATAAAGATGACAAGATCAAGGATGAGTTCTATGAAGAATTAGAATGCTTATTTGATAGCCTTTCACGATATCATATGAAAATTGTCTTAGGAGATTTAAATGCAAAAGTGGGGCGGGAAGATATATTCAAACCAACAATAGGCAAATTCAGTCTTCATGAAGATAGTAACGACAACGGGGTTAGATTAGTCACATTTGCCACATCAAAGAATCTCATTGTTAAGAGCACAACATTTCAGCATAAGGAGATTCATAAATACACCTGGACGTCCCCAGATGGAGAAACTCGGAACCAGATAGATCATGTATTAGTGGATAAAACGCTGGCACAGTAGCATCATTGATATTAGATCAGTTAGAGGGACAGAATGCAATTCAGATCATCATCTGGTCAAGGTGAAAATCAGACAACGGCTATCGCTTATGAGAGGAACAAACGCTAAAGATGATTCTGTAAAATATGAATTTAAAAACTAGAAGAATGATGAAATGCGGCAAGAATACCAAATCAAAATTGCTAATAGATTTGAAGTGCTGGAATCTTCAGATGACAATGTGGCAAACGAAGAAGAAACTGATATAAATAAAGAATGGGAGGCTATAAGAGATACTATTAAATTGTCAGCATCAGAAAGCATTGGTTGTTTAAAAAAGAGGCAAAACAAGAAATGGTTTGATGAGGAATGTGTCGACAATGTAAAGAAAAGAAAGCTAGCAAAAATGAAATGGTTACACGAGCCAAATGAGGTAAATTTAGAGCAATTGGGTAGTGTTAGACGGGAAACCACCAAGTTACTAAAGAGTAAGAAGAGGGAATATTTGAGAGAGAAGATTAATGATCTTGAAATGAATGCAAAAAATAGGAACATTAGAGAATTATATCAGGGAATTAGCATAGAGAAGAAAGGGTTTCAGGCTAGAACAAACATAATTCGGAATGAAAATGGGGATATGATTGCAGATTCCAAGAGTATATTAAATAGATGGAAAAGTTATTTTAATCGGCTATTAAATGTACATACAGAACAGGACATTGAGGAGGATAAGTTACAGACAGCAGAAATGCTAGTCGCAGAGCCAAGTGCATTAGAGGTTGAAATGGCAATTGAAAAATTGAAGATGTATAAAGCATCAGGTTCAGATGAGATCCCAGCAGAACTGATAAAATCAGGGGTAGAAAAATTGATGGTTAAGATACGCTGGTAGCTTAGTATTATTTGGGAAAAAGAAGCTCTTCCAGATGAATGGAAGGAATCAATTATCGTACCAATTTATAAGAAAGGAGATAAAACAACAACTACAGGGGCATCTCATTACTTTCTACTTCGTACAAAATTCTAACAAATATATTAGTAAGCAGACTTACTCCCTATATTGATGACATTCTAGGAGATCATCATGTGCATTTAGAAGAAACAGGTCTACAACAGATCAGATTTTTAGTATAAGACAGATTTTAGAAAAGAAATGGGAATATAATGGTACTGTACATCAACTATATGTAGACTTCAAAAAAGCATATGATTCAATTAAGAGGGAGAAGTTATATAGTATCCTGCTGGAGTTCGGAATTCCTAAAAAGTTAGTTAGACTTATACGAATGTGTCCAAATGGCTCAACGAGTAGGGTGAGTGTAGGCAAACAGTTTTCAGACACTTTTGAAATCCAGAATGGAATGAAGCAAGGAGATGCACTATCTCCTATACTATTTAATTTTATACTAGAGCATGCCATTAAATCTTTAGAGAATGAGGAAGGCTTACAACTGAATGGTATTAATAAGCTGTTAGTTTATGCTGATGATGTAGTACTACTGGCCGATAGCGAGGAGATACTAAAAAGGCCAACACGCACACACTATTGGGTAACACTAAGAAATTAGGACTGGAAGTAAATATCAGTAAAACTAAATATATGGTCACACGTAGAAATACATTATATAATGGAAATGGACAGCTAATGACAAATGAGAAAATTTTGAGGAATTGGCTGAATTCAAATACCTAGGAACAATAATCACAAATAGGAATGAGATGCACAAAGAAATTAAACATAGGCTCAATTCTGGAAATGCATGCTATTATGCATTGCAGAGATTTTTGATGTCCCAACTCCTTTCAAAAAACGTTAAGCTGAAAATATATAAACTATTATTCTACCAGTTATATTATATGGGTGCGAAACATGGATTCTTACTTTAAGGGAGGAAAGGAGATTACGAGTATTTGAGAATAAAGTTCTTAGGAAAATTTTTGGACCAAAGAGAGATGAACAGACAGGTGAATGGAGAAGACTACATAACAATGAACTACATGGTCTTTATAGGAAGCCAGATATAATAAGAACAGTTAAGTCCCGTAGACTGCGATGGGCAGGACATGTTGCGCGTGTGGGGAATGAAAGACGTGCATGGAAACGTCTTGTAGGAAAGCCAGAAGGAAAACGCCCAATTGGTAGACCAAGAATGAGGTGGGAGAACAACATTAACTATGATTTGAGGGAAGTAGATTATACAGGGAATGATTGGAAAGCATTAGCTCAGGATAGGGATGTATGGAGAGCTTATGTCCGTGCGGCCATGAACCTACGGGTTCGATAGTGCTAGTGAGTAAGTAAGTAAGTTAAGAAATTAATCTATGAGACAAAAATTTAATGCCATATATATAGTACAGGAAATTAAAGAATACCAACAATATTGGATACATGTCAACAGAATAAATGCAGTTCAAATGGATCTTTGGAGAAGAGCCACAAAATCTCAACTGAAAAAATTAGAAATACAGAAATTAGAAAATGGATGAATGCAGAAAGAAATATTATGGATGAGATTGAACACAAAAGGCTAAAATGGTATAGAAACGTAAGAAGAATTCAGGATGGAAGATTACCAAAGACTGTCTATGCGTGGAAAATTGAAAGAAGGAGCAGAAAAGGAAGACCAAGAACAACCAGGAAGAATAAAATTCAAAATTCAATGAGGAAATTTGGTGTAACGGATGAAAACACTGAGGACAGAAAACGATGGAGAACTTTAATTAAGGGAAATGTGTGTATGTTTGTTATAAATTGATAGTCTATAAGCCCGTAGTCATTTATGTGTTTGTTTTAATTCATGTTAGTTACTAAGATTGGTTGGAGAAAACCCTCAATGATGAGGAAAATTCTCAAATTGAATTAATGATATTATTATCTATTTTCGGTTTTTTTTAATATACAGCTGCTGCCGTCTTTCCGTGCTAAACTTCCAAAGCGTACGATTTTGCACATCTTCAATGCTTGACCCTCTTGCTTGCATTGCTATCCTCATGCTCTCCTTCCATGTTAACTTTGAACTCCCTTTTTTTCTTATTTCTTGTCGGTTGTCATGGGTATAGTTGTTTGAGCCATCGCTCATCTTCCATTCTTAAAATGCCATTAACCGTTATAAATCAATTAGAGTTTCACTTTTATTATGACAGTAAACATAATTTGAATAATTACTAAATGTATACGTACGTCAGTTGAATCAGCCTATTTGAAAAAACCTCGACACAAGTTTACTTTTTATTTTATTGCTTTAAACTATAATTGAGGTAGTCATGTATCAACTGCTCGTCTCAAGTAATCCAATTCTGATTGCAGCTTCGTTCAATTACACATAGAAAACAGACCCTATTCAACGACGTGTAGAGAAGAGAAAAAAAGGGGAAAAAATAAACTTCTCGTGTAAAAATTAATTTTCTAGCGTTGAAACCATTTCATATTGGGTGATTCAATTACTCTATGCAATATTTAAATTAAAGGCCAGATAAATTTGAAAAAAGATATATATATATATATATATATATATATATATATATATATATATATATATATATATATATTATAAATATATTTTAAAATGTATTTATATTTATTAAAAAATATATATATTTATAATATCTATATATAAAAGCGTTACTGCTATAAAGTAAATATTCTCTTTAAAAATTTGCTTAACTGTTATGTTAGCCGCGAGATGGCAGTTGGAATAAATTTCCACTACCTCTTGTGTGAATTGAGAATACTACATGTATAAGAAAATTGTATGCTTGTATTGGAATTCTTGGGTAGCTCAGTTGGTTAGAGCGCTAAAGGTACAGACTTTAGAGACTCGAGTTCAAATCCCGACTCAAGCATTCTTTTTTCTTTTCATATCATATATATATATATATATATATACACGGTATATCGTCCCCCTCAAGAGCAAAATATAGGGCTATTCAGAAAGAAGGAACAGAGTTCAAACATTTATTTCTTCCAAACTAAAAAAAAAATAGAAACATAATTCCAACGTTCCTGGAAAGAGAAACGTTTGAAGTTCCAATCACGGCCGCATTGACGCTGTTGCTTGTCATGTTGATTGTTTGTATTAAAATGGCGACACAACAGGACGTTGGATTGGAAGAGGAGGAGCGGAAGATGAACTTCATTACCGGTGGCCTGCCAGGTCACCACACCTAACTCCGTGTGATTTTTATCTGTGGCATTACGTAAAATACCGTGTTTTTATCCCCCTTATGCCTGACACTCTTGAAAATCTACGACATGGAATTGTTGAAGCTGTGAATTCGGTAACTAGAGACCAGCTGATTCGTGTGTGGCAAGAAATGGGCCACTGTTTTGATATTTGTCGTGTAACACATAATGCTCATATTGAATGCATAAAATAATGAAATTTGCATGTTTTCTTTCCAAGGACGATGGAATTGTGTTTCCATTTTTTGCATTTGGAAGAAATAAATGTTTGAAATCTGTTCCTTCTTTCTGAATAGCCCTGTATAATGATGAACTTTAAAATGCCGACCATCCGTTCCGGATTAAATAAAAAAAAGCACATAAACATTTTAACTACAGCCTTCCATTTTCAGTGTCAATGAGCAACCAATTTAGACGGCCTTGGTTCTCGGATTGGTCACGACACGGGGTTTTTAAGTTATATTTCATATAATTCAGTAAATACATGCAGAGCGATAAAATTCTTAGTCATGGCATCAACGAAATAAAATAAATGCGTGGTGCTGAAGCTCCGAAGATAAGCCCTAAACAATATTGTTTGCTGTCACTGGCTGCGATATGACATTATGGTTAGCATGGCGCAAATCCTCAATCTCAGTTTTCTTAATAGGATTTCGCAAATTGCAACATCGAGTAGCTATTCTATTTTCCTCACGAGAGAAATTGGGTCATGTTAGTATTTTATATAATTATCTTCGGTAGGATAGGAGAAGATCAAAATGGATTCAGACCAGGAAGATCATGTGTTGACAATATATTTGCAATACAACAGTTAATTGAAAAACGGACTGCAGTTGGAGAAGAAACCCATTTGACAATGATTTAGAGAAAGCTTATGACTCAATTCCGAGGAACAAATTATGGGAAGTATTGAAGAAATACAATATTGACAGAAACCTAATAGAAATGATTAAACAAATCTATAAAGATAACTCCGCTTATGTTAAAATGGGAAATATAATGTCTAATCCTATAAAAACCTCAAAGGGATTGAAACAAGGGTGCAGTCTATCACCAATTTTATTTAATATTTATGTAGAATTTATATACGAAATGGAAACAAAGCTGCAAAGGTATGGGGATCCCAAAAGGCAACAGATTTTTGCTGACATTACAATTTGCCGATGATCAACTGGTTTTAGCGCAAGACAAATTTGATATGCAATTCATGATAAAAAGGTTGAAAAACACATATGAATCATGGGGTCTCACAGTAAATTTACAAAAAACATAATATCTGGCAATAAATAGCAATGAAAGAGAAAATTTAATATTGGAAGAAGGAATCGAAATAAAGCAAGTGAAACAAACTAAATATTTGGGAATGATTATGGATAACATCGAAGGTATAGGCAAAGAGAACATAAAACATAGAATTGAATTGAGTAGCAAAATAATATCATTGTTAAATTCTATATGGTGGGATAAGCATATTTGGAAAGACACAAAAAAATATATTGGTAAAACATTGGTGGAATCTGTTGCAATGTACGGAAGTGCGGTATGGACAATCAATAAGTACTACAAGAATAGACTAATAGCTCTAGAAATGGATTATTTACGCAGAAGTGCCAGAAAGTCTAAATTAGAACATGTCACAAATAAGGAAATTAGAAACATAATGGAAGCAGAAGAAAGCATAATTGAAAGAATTGAGGAGAAGGAATTAAAGTGGTTAGGACATGTTTTAAGAATGGAAGATGAGCGATGGCCGAAGCAACTATATGAATGGCATCCGAACAGAAAGAAGAAAAGAGGAAGACCAAGGTTAACATGGAAGGAAAACATGAAGACAGTAATGCAAGCTAGAGGGCTAAGCATCGCAGATGCCCAAGACCGTAGGCTTTGGAGGTTTGGGACGGGAAGACGGCAGCAGCTGTAAAAACCCGAAGATAGGTAGATCTTCGGTAGGAAGTATGGGCGTATAAAGGCCAAAAGGTTTGTTCAGAGCCCTCTTATTTCAGACTTGAGATTTGTTTTACGTGTGGTAAATCCACGGCCTTACTTCCATCATGAAGTATATCGTACTCACGATTTTTACGACTTTAACCCTTAAATTCGTAATGTATCCTTTTGGATACATCAGTTGATTTAATTAATTTAATATTTTTAATAAATCAGAAGAAAACGAACAAAAAGAAACCACTTAAATGTGTGTCTAATTATGCAATATACATAATAATAACATTTACACAATATTTCGTTTTCACTGCGGTCCGCAACATTCAAATAACTAACAGAAGAAATTTGTGTTTTGCCAATTTAAGGGTTAAAAATATCACTCGGCTGCGACCGAGTTTGGGGTCGAGATGATCATGATAACCTCTACGGTAGTCCAGGATACACGAATTGGCGGACCGCGGTCCGGATCCGGACCCTGGGGCTTTGGTTTCCGGACCGGTTAAATATGAAATTAATACAAATTTTTAAAACCGGTTAAACATCGAATACAACCACTTGTACTAAATTTCATGTCTTGATAGTATTATTGTTGTTCGGTATGCGGTACTATGGTACTTATGGTCAGAGATTTGACTGAAGATGAACGGGATTCCGTTTGAAACCTGGTATCGTGAAAAACACGTAATTTGTGAAGTGAGATATTTAAATATTACTTTGACCACATGTTAATTTTATCATAAACTTATTTATTAGAATTAATAACTGTGTACTACTGTGCTTTTAGTGTTTACCACGTGTTTTGTTTAATTTGTGCAATTCATACCCATAACATAATTTAAATAATTTCCTTATAATATCAATCACTTAATAAAAACTTTGTATGTTTAATCAACTCACCTCCTCTTAATTTACCACATTGAAAATATACCTCCATGAAATCTAATTTTTTACCGCTGCTCTAGTCCATCGGGGTCGACAAGTGGATTCCGTCTAAGAACCTATATGCAAAGACACAATATACTACAAAGTGGGAATCGATCATAGGAATGCATCCAAAATAATGATTAACCATTAAACCGCACAGTGAATAGTCCTTCTGTGGTGTAGAATGCAACTTGTTAAATTTCAAGATTTGAAATAAAAGACATAAGTAAACGACTTGAGTATTTATGTGGATTCTACATTGTGGGTCGCGGTAGATAATTTTAATTATTGAATCTGTATTATTACTGTTATTTAGTTAAAATTAATTACTGCATGTATTAACATATTTTAATGTACTATAAGATATCTAATGGGTGACTGGCGACCTGTCGCATTAATAATAATAATAATAATAATAATAATAATAATAATAATAATAATAATAATAATAATAATAATAATAATAATAATTGTTATGAATACATAGTCTTTTATATAGATTTTTTATTGTTTTATAGATTATTTTAATTATTCAAGCAAAGTCTTTTGAAATAGAGTTTAGACATTCAAAGTCTGTTGAGATAGAGTTTAGACATGATATAGTTCAGAGCAAAGTTTTGCACAGCTAACTGTAAACATCCCTACATTTAGATTATTGGAATGTTAGTGAGTACAGTTAGGGTAACTAGAGGTCAAATTGAGTATATAACACTTGAGAAGTGAGGACCATTTTTCTTAATATGTAGTCCGTACTTTTTGTAAAAAGAATCAATTACCTTAACTATTTTGATACATGCTTTTTAAGGGATAGTAGAATTCTAAACAATGTAGACTGTTTTAATACTATATTTTCAAAAGGGGATATACCATTTTAAAACATGTAGATTAGGGCAGATTTATAACTTCCACATCTCTCACTCTCTCAAACCCCAGAAAGTACTGTAGTTTTAATATAGGCTTAGATTAGTTATTTAGGGCTAGAATACTTAGGGATTCTAATTATTTATACTTTAGTAATAAAATAGTTTAAAATAAGACTTATTTTGTTTATTTCAACACATGTATGACTGTACATCCTCATACTAACGCTCGGCAGGATAAACGCTACCAGATTTTCCAAGTCCCGAAGGTCCTTTAAGCCTAAGAAATCCAGTTGGGTTTATAATAATAATAATAATAATAATAATAATAATAATATAATAATAATAATCCATCCATAGTAAGTCTGCCCGAGGACAGGTCTTTCGCTGCAATCATAGCATTTTCATGCTATGCTTTGCAGCTTTACTAGAGAATAAGTGTGGTAGCTTCCCGTTGCTTTCCACACGGGTGAAGGATGCTGATGATAATGATAAAGATGATGATGGTAATGATGGTCGGATGATTTTCGGGGACCGTTGGGCCCTAAGTTTCCTGACATTTGTCTTACAGCTGAGGAAAAACCCCGAAGAATACCTCACCCAGGAGCTTGTCCCGACCGGGAATCGAACCCGTGACAAGGCAGCACGCTACCTCGAGACCACAGCGTTGAACAATAATAATAATAATAATAATAATAATAATTAATTTTGAGAATTTTCCTCATCAGCGAGGGTTTTCTCAAATCAATCCTAGTAATTAGCATGAATTTAAAAAATGAATAATAATAATAATAAATAATAATATAAAAAACAATAATAATGAAAATAAGAATAATAATAATGTGACTGAATATAATAACTTATAGGTCCCTCTGGGGTAGCGGGTTTAAACCCGGATGGGATCGTTGGATTTTTAGGATCTAAAAATACAAGGGAAAAGTCGTCTGGGAATCCCGAGTCTCAAGATTTTCTGGCTTGTAAAATAACCTCAAATCTAAATCAGAGCTGCTGAGCAAAATTTAATTGTTATTTTCCATCCAAGTAATGTTTTAGTACGGCTGCCACCACTGGGATTCCAGATTCGAAACGTGGCGTTTCCAGTAGAAGTATTGGTTGTTCACACACCGGAGTTCATTTTTTTTTTTTTCGGTGTTCCCCCGTTTTCCGAGTTACATACCAGCAACAAACTCCACACGTCTACCCTCCACATATCACCCTTCAACTCATCCCACATTACGTAAAATAGCCGGGTTTAACAATCACAGATGTTGTGGTGATCTAATGGTACACACTCTTGTACAACCTCGTGAGTCGGGGCTTGTATGTGTCAACTTAGGGTAGAATAGGGCAAAAGGGAGGTTTTACAGTCCAAAAATTACAGTATGAGTGAACACTTGATGTGTGTCAAAACCAGGAACACCATAACAGACTATAACACTGTAGATTATATTTCATTCCATAGATGTGGGAAAGTGCAATAGCTTTTTCTCAGGTCGCAGTGGTAGGGCAGTTTGTCCTCCACATAAAATAGAAATACCAAGTTCTTACTAGGTTTGTCTGTTTGACACGATGATCTAACTACTTATTACTCATTAATATCTGTACGTAAATAAGAGAAACTTAATTAGCTTCGGTAAGTAACTCCGCAATGCAGCACACTAGTCCCACGCGCGGGTGTACACGAAGGGAATAGAAGTCTTGCTAATTATTTCATCCCAAAAAGAGCGTTATGTAAGACTCTGTCTAGATCTTTGTCGATAAACATATAGAGGATGATTTTTAATTACACCGACAAACTGCAGGGACTGATTCCTGACTGGAAAAGGAGGAAAAAATGTCCTATGAATAAGTGTCTATAAATTCATCGTAGCCACGGTAGATGGCACTGCTGACGAATGGCATTATTCGTTCGGCCCCGTTACATGGCCTGCTAGATCGCCGGACTTAAACCCCCTGGATTTTTACCTCTGGGGTCATCTGAAAAATATTTTGTATCCTGAACCAGTTCCTGATATGCATACCTTTCAACAGCGTTTCCACGTCGCATGTGACGCTATTCGAGAGAGGCAACATGACGAAAGAGTGAGGCAATCCATGATACGACATGTGAATGCGTGCATTTGAATCCCATGGAGGCCACTTTGAACATCTGTTGTGACGTGGATGCGATTATGTACTTTGTGCCGGGATTATTTATCGTCGTTGCAAGAACATCTTTCATTTCCGGACACATGTTTATAGGACTTTTTTGCTTAATTTCCAGTCAGGAATCAGTCTCTGAAGATTGTCGGTATAATTACCGTTCGCCCTGTATACAAGTATTTTGTGATATTACACTTCCGATTGGTTAACCCTTGAATTGGGAATCTATCCTATAAGGTACATTGATTTAATATATTTAATATTGTTAATAAATATTAGGAAAACGAACGCATTAAAATAATGTCGAATTACACAGTGTACAGTAAGGTTTTACATTTTTTTTAAATGTTAATACAAGTATCTTTATACACAGTAAAACTTGTTTAATCCGGAACGTCAATAATGCGGAAATTTGTCCAATCTGAAAACACTTATTGGTCCCGGGGAAATAATACTAATTTTACGTGTATTTATTTTGCATAAAACGGAATCTGCCAACGAGGAAACTGAATGATATTTCTATTCATGAAAAAAATATAAAGCGGAAAGACAGAGAAATAAATTAGTATCCACGTAATTGAATTCCCGTTAGGCCAAAAAAAAACAATAAAGAATTATTCCTGCCACCGGGGGGTGTAGAGATTCTACCTGTTCCTGAAATGTTATTTCGGCATCACTGCACACCCGTTATGCGAATACAGATACCTGTTTACAAATATTTAATATTGTTAAAATATTGTAAAATCTTAAATTAGTTAAAGTCCTTAGACCGTTCTCTAACATGAGCGTTCGGAATTTACGGAATAAAGATGGCTAAAACGTATGTATCATTGTGATTAAACGGAAAAAGTGAAAGTGATTGAATATAAATCGCCAAGTTTTCGGACCGTTGCTCCAAAGTCAAGCTCTAGTTGTTGCTAAATTACTAGGGAATAACGATTTCAAGGCATCTTCAGGTTAGCTGGATACTTTTAAAAGAAAACACAATGAAGTGTGGAATGAAATTTGCGGGGAATCAAAGGATGTGGACGAAAGTATAGAGAGTGAGTGGAAACCGAAACTGAATACTTTAATTTCAGGATACGCGCATAAGAGACATATTTAACTCTGACGGAACGGGACTGTTTTTTTCGCGCGTTACCGTCGAAGTCGTTCATACATACTATACTTCACTTTCCAACTACAATTAATCTAAGGTACGTAAAAAGACATATACGCTACTCTATAATGTAAGATTATTAATAAATTTTAATTTTTTATAATGCGGAATTTTGTCCAATGTGGAAAAAAATTGGTCCCATGCGGTTCCGCTTTGAGCAAGTTTTACTGTATCAGTAGCCTATTCCGCAATTAAAATGGATTTTGTTTAAAAAATCATTAATTAGTTAAAATCATGTAGGTCTTTCAAAACATGTTCCACCTTCGGCATATCATTTGATACTGATGTGTTACAGTTGTACGTGATTTTGTTTTCACTGCGGAACTACACATTCAAATAACTGCTACGACAAATTAGCTTTTCGCCAGTTCATGTGTTAAAAGTATTACTTTCTATGCATGAAGAAACAGACTTGAAATTCAGGGCGTGTGATTTGTGTGGGTAATGCCGGCGGAATTTCACGATCGAGTGGTTTATTGAATACAAACAAACTGGAGATTGTATCCTGATACCAAACTTGCTATCCTCCAAGTTGTTTAGAAAGAATTGGCTGAGTTACTGTGAATAAGACACACCTAGCGCGCACTGAATACTGAGTACAAAAGTTTTCCCCTAACTTAAGTATCTCAATCTCACTGAATAGTTTCGTCCCTAAAAAAAAAAACAAAAGGTTTTTTTCGTTTTACGATGTTACAGGCCGAGGATAATAATTCTGATGTATCTCTCATTACAAGAAATGGACGTCAAATACATTTCTAAGCCCTCAACAAGTGTGTACAAATGACAGCTACCGTATTTTACGGACTACAAGACGCTACGGTCTATAAGCCGCACCTTCATTTTCAAGCAATTTAAAAAAACATTTTTACCATTTATATTAATAGATTTCAAAACCAGGCTAAAAAATCTTAGTTTATAATTCTAATTTTTAAAATCCCTGAAAATCGTCATCTGAACTATTTTCTTCTTCTTCTTCTTCTTCTTCTTCTTCTTCTTCTTAGTCTTCGTCATCATCGTTGTCCTCTTTATATATAAGATGGTCTTCACTGCCATCGAGAACGTTACTTACCGCCGCACTTCTTGAAAGATTTAACAATAATGTCTTCTCTCACTCTAGACCACGACTTTTTTTATCTACTGACACGCTTGTTTGATTGTATGTGGTTTTAAAGCTCCCTTCGACGTGAATTCATGTTGGGTTTCGTCCATCATCCGTTTGTTGAAGTTTATTGACATCATAGACTGCAAATGACGCATCATAGGCTAGACAGTGTTCTTGGTTTGTGATGGCGGGGCGGGAGGGATACGTTTTAGCATGTTTGTGAATCCCTGGAACTCATGTTCGTCGCATCGGTGCACTGCTGCTGCCAGTTGAATCCAATGTTGTCATATGGAGAGAGGTTTCCCGCGGCATCGAATATATGGCCATGACTGGTGGAAATTTTAAATCAAACACTGGACGTTTTTATATCAATATCGAGTATAAGACTCAGCTGAATTTTCGAGACTATTTAACTCATGCCCCAAATGGGAGTCAATGACCAATCACGTTTCAATGATTTCTGTTTTACAACCAATCAGAGTCGTGTTTCACCAAATATTTATCAGTGTTATAATTACCATATTAAAGAAAGCTCCTCCTTACAATAATGCGTTCCTTTGGCAATAAATAGTAAGATCTGGTTGCAGTGATAAACAAAAGAAGCACTAAAAGCGTATCTATCGCTTGTCATTTGTTTTCAAACATAGCCGTTTACATTAAATATATAAATATTTTAAAATAACTATAGTTAAATAATGATTTGTGAGTAAACAGCTTAATTTTATTCGTTAAATAGTCCTAACAAATGCCACTCTTGATTTCCAAATTCTCTAGATAAATTCACTCCTCACTTCGTGAGTCGTGAATTTATCGATAATTTGAAAATCACTCGTGGCATTACTTATGATAATTTTTCGAAGAAAAAAGTGTCTTATAGTCCGTAAAATACGGTATATTAAATCGAAATTATTTGATTATTATTGGTGACATCTTTATAAGAGAATTCAGTTAACTACTCGCAACTGCCAGTATTCCTAGAACCACTCTTATACATATAATTATGACAACTATAATATTATTATAGTTTAAGTTATCTTAAAGGGTAGCGTCTGATACTTGCATTTTTGAGGTCCCGGCTTCAAATTCAATACCGAAAATCTCATGATTTTCCGGATTTTTCTTACTATTAAAAGTAAATTTCTACATGAAATTTGATTGCCGTTATGTATTTTATCATAATTATCTTTTATATACCGAACGTTAAAGATGTTAGAGAGTTTTTCATTCGAAACCCAATAGATTACTCAAACCGGATATCCATGTAGGTGCAAAACATCTATAAACGCGAATGAAATAAATTCATACTTATTTCTGTATGAACTTAAATTCTCTAAGAAAAATAAAAATCTGAAGTTTGAAGAAAAGTAAAAATGTGAAGTTTGAACTCCAATGTATTAACGTAGTTATAAAAATGTTATATGCAGTTTTAATTGATAGACAGATCATCGGTTGTTTAATCTCTTTCACATCGTCCGATTCCTATAAATAGCCAATTTTGTCGGTCCATCCAATCTCCTGGTTTTAGATGTTTCTCCTTAATGATAGATATATTCCCTGACTCCAGGAAGTTTTAGGTCTTCCTCTGCCTCGTCTTCCCTCAGGTTTCCATTCTAAAACACATTTTTGGTAGCCGATCCTCTTCATTCGCTGGATATGTTCGTATCATCTTACTTGCTGAATTTTAATATAGCCTAATTTAAAATACTGTCTTCAATCTTAATTTTCTCCCTTATTTCTAAGTTTCTAATTTATTCTCTTCTTGAAATTCTTGCTGTCCTTCGTATAAAATCCGTTTCAGTTGCCAAAATTACTTGAATATATATATCTAACGGAAATAAGAATCACACACACGTTCTGGGAGTATAGGCGATTGTTACGGAGGGCTGACTACTTGTGCATATTGTCTGAAAAGGTGCGAGCATTAACTTGCTGCCACCCCAAGAGTCTCCCAAAGCCTATAGTGGGATCAATCTACCTTTATATATATATATATATATATATATATATATATATAAAGATCCAAACCTCAACGATTTCCGAAGCGAAAGAAGAATATTGTTCTCAACGATAAAGAAGGCGAAAGAGGAAACCTGCAATACAACAAGTAGATGGGACTCCAAAACTTTGGTTAGCAACCCGTCTAGGAGAAGGAAAGATCGAAATAAATCCCCGATCCACTAGGGAATGTGGTTGTGCGTCTGGGCTGGTAACCCGACCACGTAAAAAATTTCCAAACCCATCTCTCTCACAGTGTTCAGCCGGACGGATTTAATGGACGACGACTTAAGCAGAAGACTAGTGAAAAGATGGACAGAACAACTGTGAGGCGGAACAAGCATTTTACTTAGCCCTTGAAGTGAAGAAGAAGAACAAGAAGGTCCAAAATACTCGTGATCAGTGTACCGTAAAGGAATGAGTAGAGGCCTGTATTATTGAAAGTTTGTGAAATGCAAGGATCCCAGCTAAGCAGAGCTGACTTACTAACACACAGGCAGATGAAATGAAATAAAACGAAACAGATTACATGAATATGGTGAAATGGCGGAATGTGGCGAAAAAGAATTTCCCCAGAAAATCTCATCTTGGTTCCGAATCGTCCAGCATAAACTGTTCAGAGAATGCCCAAGATATGAACTCAGGACTCAGAGGTTGAAAGCGAGTGATATTTAATCATTTGCACAACGGAACCTCCTCACACAAATACGCACACGCACTCAAACTGAAATATTTGCAGTCGCTGATTAGCAAATGTGAATCACGTGTAGCGCCATCAAATACTTCAACTATATACGTACATGTGGTTACAAATATTAATATAATATTAGGGTTAAGATGGAAAGAAAATAAGGAGATAGTGATGAAAGCAAGAGGGCTAAATATTGAAGATGCCCAAGATCGTAGGCTTTGGAGGATTGGCACGGGAAGACGGCAGCAGCTGTAAAAACCCGAAAATATATAGATATAATATTAGAAATTTCGTCAGAGAGCTTCTAGAAAATAAAGGGGTTTAAACCTGAAATAATCTTAAAAGTAAGGGCACAATTAACACCTAAGTTGATATAACGAGTTGGACTTGTCTTCACAAATTAAAAAAAAAAGTTAAGACTAGGATGATTGGGGAAATAAAGATTTCAGTGCATTGCTAACTAACTAACACTAACTCGCTGACATTATCGAACCCATAGGTTCATGGCCGCGCGGATATTAACTATCCATACATCCCTATCCTCAGCTAATTTTTCCAATCATTCCTTGTATAATCTACTTCCCTCAAATCATAGTTAATGTTTTTTTCCTACCTCATTCTTCAGTTGGTCTACCAACTGGGCGTTTTCCCTCTGGTTTTCCTACAAGAAGCTTCCCTGCATGTATTGTGTTAGATGTCTCATTGGGTCGGTCTGTTGACCGCATGACATCTAAGAGGAAATAAGGTAACTGAAAATTAAATTGGTCTAGTAACTCCTTACAAAGGAGAGGCTGTGGCTCAACAATGGGCTGTTATGTCATTGTAGATTCAGATTGAGGGTCTTTCCACTTTTCAGCGGTTGCCCTTTTACCAGCCGGCTGCTGGCCCTTCACATCCACATGTGTCAATCACAGAGGTAGATGATCAACAGCCAGTGTAGGGGTGACATGTGGTTAGCATGTCGAGTCCCCCAGCCGTTATAGCTGGTTCCTCAACCTGGAGCCGCTACTTATTGTAGCTACCCAATTGCCTCACGATGCTGGGTGGGCACCGGTCCCATACTGGCCGAAATACCACGAGAAAATGTCTTCCCCCATGGAGACTCGAACCAGCACAAGTCCCGTAGCTCTGCGCCAAGGCTTTCTACTTTAACCGCTCGGCTATTGTAGATACAGACAATAATATCAGCTCCAAGTAGAGAAAGCCTGGTGAGTTGACCACTATATTGGCTGAATTATCAACATGTTTGTGATTAACACACATGGATGTGGGCAGTAGCAGCTGGTAGACCAACGGCTTTTTAGACCTTATGAGAAATGAAGTTTTTACTTATAACTACTACATTTATTTAGTTATAATTATTAAACATAAATGAAATGAAATATTCATAAGATGAAACTGGTGTAACTGTTTTAAGATGTATCGTAGTACAAGTAACAATATTTGAGAGCTAGTTGTGGAAGAAGAAACAAAATTTGGTTACAGAAACAAATTTTAATATAGACGAAGTACAACATTTACCAGACTTTTGAAAAACTTTTCGCCGAATTTGAATATTTGTAAAATGCAGAGACTTTTTTTTTAATTTCTTTATCATAATTTAATATTCGAAACTTTGTTGGTATCGATTTAAGAAAATAAATACTTGTCAATTTATGTTGGTGTAAATAACAGAGACAGGATGATCAAACGTACGAAATTAGAATAACTCTGCTTACTTTATGGCAATCACATGGATATAATTAACCTTAATTCAGCTGGATCATAACTTTGCATGTGACAAGAAAAATAAACCAGTGATACTGCACATAATACAATAATGAGCACAGTCTGTTGTTTTCAGGGCGTCACTTTATGACGTAGATGTATTGTTGTAAAATTAACACACGCAAAAAACCTGGTAAGTTTTTGATGATAAATAACGTCTCTATTTTTTAGCTCTTATTTTAATTTATGTATTTGTTTAAGTATTTAAAAATAAGTATTTGCAATATTTCAAATAACCGCATTCTCTACTGAGCTATTTTATGTTAGTAAGATTAATCAAATTGCCTGACAAAACATTTGTTAACTGAGCCTCAATACTTTTAAAATTCATTCTTTGGGCAATAATGCATATTGTCGTACTTACAGCAGTGTCGACCATGATAGAAAGTTCAACTTCCTACATTTTGGGGTTAGCTACCTAAATAACTATACTGTAATATTACATATTACAAACACCCGTGTGGGAAGTATAACAACTGCCCTTTATGTATACTACGTACAATGTATAAACAAAAAATATCCAAAAGGTATGTTAATATGCATTATACGAAACAAATCACTGCAATTTACATTAATTGAACTTATAAAACATTGAATATGTACTTGCCGCCATTTTATCACTAAATGGTCTCACGGCCTCATGTTATTTTATCACTAATTTGGTCTCCTCTTATTTCAACTAATAAACATTGTCCACACTGTTAACGTTAGTCAATTGTTTAAAATGAACGCAAATGTTTCGAACAAAGATATTATTTTGCTATAATTTATTATTTTGAAAACATCATCGCTCAACAGATAGTGTTCAACGCACACTGTGAAGTATTTTACAGAATCTCGGAGATTAAAAACCTCCATATCACTCGGTTTTTAAACATTTTCTTCGATTGTCTAAAAACCACTTCCAAACCTCGCATTGTACGTAAATGCACTATTAAAGCACCGTTGAGGTCATGTAACATAATATTAAAATACAGAATTAGTACCAGGTAAGCCAGTCGTCCTCAACTACATTAGTTTCATAGTTTCAGTTAATGACGACTGACTTACCTGGTACTAATTCTGTATTTTAATATTATATTACATGACCTCAACGGTGCTTTAATAGTGCATTATGTGCAATGCGGGGTTTGGAAGTGGTTTTTAGACAATCGAAGAAAATATTTAAAAACCGAGTGATAGGGAGGTTTTTAATCTCCGAGATTCTGTAAAATTCTTCACAGTGTGCGTTGTACACTATTTGTTGAGCGATGATGTTTTCAAAACAATAAATTATAGCAAAATAATATCTTTGATCGAAACATTTGCGTTCATTTTAAACAATTGACTAACGTTAACAGTGTGGACAATGTTTATTAGTTGAAATAAGAGGAGACCAATTAGTGATAAAATAACATGAGGCCGTGAGACCAGGAAGAAGAAGACCAGGACGTCCACTCAAAAGACTTCTGGATGGTGTTTCTCTTTAGGCCGAAACAGGTCAACAAATGGCCTAAATTTGTGAATGTACTATGATGATGATGAATTTTGTAATTTAATATTTTACCTGATCCTACCTGAATATGGATTTGCCGTAAATGTTCATATTGAAATTTGGATAGTGTTATTACATACACATAGACATACATAAACATAACTATATATATATATATATATATATATATATATATATATATATTATAATTAAATTGTTCACATTGAACAATGCAAGCTTAATATGACATGATAAGAAAAATAAATGCCTGGACGGGATTATAGCGTCACTGCTATAAAGTAAAGAATATAATCATTGATTTGCTTACTTATTATAGTAGCTACTAGGTGGCAGTAGAGACCGAGTTCCCGCTACTTCTCGTAATAATAGAGAATACATATACCCATAGTAATTCTGCCCGATGGCACGTCTTTCACTGAAATCATAGCATTTTCATGCTATGCTTTGCAGCTTTACTAGAAAATTATAAGTGTGGTAACTTCCCGTTGCTTTCCACGCCGGTGAAGGATGGTCATGATATTGATAATGATAAGGATGATGATGATGATGATTACCGGATGATTTTCGGGGACCATTGGGGCCCTAAGCTTCCTGACATTACAGGTGAGGAAAAACCCCGAAAAAAAACCTCACCCAGGAAGCTTGTCCCGGCCGGGGATCGAACCCGGTCCCGCTGCTGGACAAGGCAGACAACGCGGTGGACTATGTATATAAGGAAAATAATTGTTTTTACTAGATTTGCCTGGTTGCGTAATTGGTAGCGCACTGGAATACAAATCCAAAGATCCGGGTTCAAATCCCGTCCAGATATTTATTTTTCTTATCATGTCATATATATATCTCCCCATAAGTCCATCTAGGAGAAATGGGTGCTACCCTAATTACGGTCATTTCCCTTCGGATGTCAATGAATGTGGTCAGCGCATCGCCGCTTCAATGAAAGTTCTATTAGGCAACTAAGGTAGTAATTGGATTGGAAAAGCCAGTTTAATTTTGCTCAGATACATTCATTTAGGCTTGAGGTTCTTTTACGTGGCCGAATACCTTCAGACTCGTGACTAACAGCTTTAGAGTCCCTCCTGGAGGATATGTCTCTTGGATTTCTTCTCCTAATAATCTATCTACTATGGCAGAGTTCGACCCTGGACGCATTTACAAAAGTAACGCGTAATACCAATAAAACAAAACAAGAATTATGTTCAGACGCGCCAAATTTAACATTTTAAGAAAAATATTTTACAAAAAGTAATAACATTTTGAGCCATTTTTCTACAGGACGTTTCATTTGTAAAGAGAAACTGTTTTTTTTTTCTTCTGAAAAATACTTATTTTCTTTGTAGCATACAAAATGTTGTTTCAATTCATGTTTTTCTTAGTATGTGAATAGATTTTGTTGTCTTGTTTTATTAGTTTCCTCTAAAATTAACTAAACTGTAACTACATTTCTAATTAATTAATAAGGTGTTCAAAATGGTCCCCACTTACAATCTGATAGCTACTAAGTCGAAGCTAGAATGCTTGATGAACATTTATAATTGCTGTTTGTATCATATATCTGTATTCTTTCTCCATCCTCTATTTCAATTCTTCCATAGTATTAAACCTCGTAACAAAGACTCTACATTTCAAATATCTCCTTGAAAAGTATTCAAGTGGAAATAGATCTGACGAGTTTGCAAACCGTACTATCGTATTCTTCTCATTCGTGTATATGGAAAAAATCGTCCAGTTATGTTCGAACCCATACAGCAAAATGTGGAGGGGCACCATCTTGTTGATAGCAGATTGTATCATTTGGAATGTCTGGATATATATAGCAAAAATGATATAAGATTTTATAACTATGAACTTTGTGTATCTCGGCAAATGCAGTTTCGTGACTGAAGAAACAGCAGCAAAGGGTCAAAATATGTTTTATCAAAATATAGTAATTTTCGTTGAAGGAATTATTAGTGCTATAAATGGTAACGACATCTCAATTCCTCTACGTATAGCAGCAGGAATGCGATAAAGAGTTGCATTCTTATGGACTGGTCAGTAAAGGTAGCAGTTGTAAGGAGTAAAAAATAGGTTATAGTAAATTCATAAGTAGTTTCCTTATTTGTTTGTAGTGTAGCATGTGTCAGTCAAATATGTTCAATAATTCTGCTTTTATATGCAAGTGTAATTTAAATTATTACAAATTGTCTACCTGAGCTCTGTTTTTACCATCCTTCTGAGAAACTTTGTTGAATTTTATTCCGAAATTAACTAATGGAAGTAATAATGAAGTTCTCTAAAAACACTATTAGAAAATATACTTACTTACTCACTGGCACTATCGAACCCGAAGGTTCATGGCCGCGCGGACATAAGCTCTCCATACATCCCTATCCTGAGCTAATGCTTTCCAATCATTCCCTGTATAATCTACTTCCCTCAAATCATACTTAATGTTGTTCTCCCACCTCATTCTTGGCCTACCAACTGGGCGTTTTCCCTCTGGCTTTCCTACAAGAAGCTTCCATGCACGTCTTTCATTCCCCATGCGTGCAACATGTCCTGCCCATCGCAGTCTACGAGACTTAACTGTTCTTATTATATCTGGCTTCCTATAAAGACCATGTAGTTCATTGTTATGTAGTCTTCTCCATTCACCTGTCTGTTCATCTCTCTTTGGTCCAGAAATTTTCCTAAGAACTTTATTCTCAAATACTCGTAATCTCCTTTCCTCCCTTAAAGTAAGAGTCCATGTTTCGCACCCATATAATATAACTGGTAGAATAATAGTTTTATATATTTTCAGCTTAACTTTTTTGAAAGGAGTTGGGACATCAAAAGTCTCTGCAATGCATAATAGCAAGCATTTCCAGAATTGAGCCTATGTTTAATTTCTTTGTGCATCTCATTCCTATTTGTGATTATTGTTCCTAGGTATTTGAATTCAGCCACTTCCTCAAAATTTCCCTCATTTGTCATTAGCTGTCCATTTCCATTATATACTGAATTTCTACGTGTGACCATATATTTAGTTTTACTGATATTTATTTCCAGTCCCAATTTCTTAGTGTTACTCAATAGTGTGTACGTGTTGGCCTTTAGTATCTCCTCGTTATCGGCCAGTAGTAAGTACAACATCATCAGCATAAACTAACAGCTTATTAATACCATTCAGTTGTAAGCCTTCCTCATTCTCTAAAGATTTAATGGCATACTCTAGTACAAAATTAAATAGTAGAGGAGATAGTGCATCTCCTTGCTTCAACCCATTCTGGATTTCAAAAGTGTCTGAAAACTGTTTGCCTACACGCACCCTACTCTTTGAGCCATTTAGACACATTCGTATAAGTCTAACCAACTTTTTAGGAATTCCGAACTCCAGCAGGATACTATATAACTTCTCCCTCTTAATTGAATCATATGCTTTTTTGAAGTCTACATATAGTTGAATTAAATTTAGAAACACTTTTCTGTTTTTATATAACAAGGCTGCGAATTGAGAAGACCGTGCTTTAGGCCATGTGAAATATTGTGAAATAATGTGAAATCTGCTAAAGAATATATAATTTATTATTATTATTATTATTATTATTATTATTATTATTATTATTATTATTATTATTATTATTATTATTATTATTATTATTATTATTATTATTATTATTATTATTATTATTATTATTATTGCTGAATTCAAATACCTGGAACAATAATCATCAATAGGAATGAGATGCACAAAGGAATTAAACATAGGCTCAATTCTGGAAATGCGTGCTATTATGCATTACAGACTCTTGACGTCCCAACTGCTTTCAAAAAACGCTAAACTGAAAATATATAAAACTATTATTCTACCTGTTATATTATATGGGTGCGAAACATAGGCTCTTACTTTAAGGGAAGAAAGGAGATTACAAGTATTTGAAAATAAAGTTCTTAGGGAAATATTTGGACCAAAAAGAGGTGAACAGACAGGTGAACGGAGAAGACTACATAACATTGAAGTACATGGTCTTTATAGCAAGCCAGATATAATAAGAAGTGTTAAGTCTCGTAGACTGCGATGGGCAGGACATGTGGCGCGTATGGGGTATGAAAGCCGTGCATGGAAGCTTCTTGTAAGAAAACCAGAGGAAACACGCGCAGTTGGTATACCAAGAATGAGGTGGGAGAATATCATTAACTATGATTTGAGGGAAGAAGATTATATACTGAGGATGATTGGAAAACCTCAGGATAACTTATGTCCGCGCGGCCATGAACCTACGGGTTCAATAGTGCCAGTAAGTTAGTTATTATTATTATTGTTATTGTGTTTAAAGACACAATACGTGCACGTATCCTGGAATGAAAATATCAATGTCGGAAAAGTTGTAATTCCGGTGAGTAAATAGGAGTTAGTACGAGTGGTGAAAAACATTAGCAAATTGAAGTAATTATTTGGGTTCTCCGCTAATGGACTCTGAGAGGCAACACTTTTATATAAACACTAACTTTTATAACAAATATATAAAAAAATGTTTTGACCGCTGCTCTGCCAGCTGCAATTTTCCCACAAGTCCGTTCTCAACATCCGATTGTAACTTTCGTTAAACAAAATTACTTTTCATTAGCCCAGATATATTGTTACCAGACATAGCAATACAGATATATTGTTACCAGACATAGCAATTTAGCACTTTTCATTACATGAAAAAACATTCATTCCTAAATTAAACTAGTATTAAAACAAACGTTTGAAACTTTGTGATTATTAATAGCCATAATTGTGATGAAAAAATATATTTGTTTCTAACTTCATTTTCAGTAATTAAAATCCAATAAATAAACTTCACGACTAAATTCTTCATCGTTTTGACAATGCCTCCTCGTCGAGTTTGTGTGTGTGTGTGTGTTTGTGTTTGTGTTTGTGTTTGTGTTTGTGTTTGTGTTTGTGTTTGTGTTTGTGTTTGTGTTTGTGTTTGTGTGTGTGTTTGTGTGTGTGTGTTTGTGTTTGTGTTTGTGTTTGTGTTTGTGTGTGTTAGTCTATTTAACGTCCCTCTTTAAAAGCTAAGGCCATTAGCATTTCAATTGAAATCTGGGTCAGAAAGCTACTAAAATAATATAAAACAACCAACAAACCTGATTAATTTTTAAAAATAAAGTTAACACCAATTCAGCCAAAGCTGATGTTCTGGAAAAATTTATATCATGAAGGTGTTGTGCAGCTTTTCTTAACAGTTTAAACATTCAGGGTAATTAGAATTTTTTTTATAAATGTGCATGTTGGGAGAGCGCAGTGAAAACGTTCAAACGATTCAATACTGCCCTATTTTCGAGATCACTATGACTGAATTACGGAGAAACAAAACAATAATAATTAATGGTTTACCCTGAATACGTAACTCGCAAGTCCAGTGTACTTCGGACAAAGTTAAAATTATTTTTTCTTTGATCCAGGTTTTTTTGGAACAATCCAAGAAGTCTGTACCACTAAGTATTAATTATATAATCAAGTTGTCTTCTTTGTTATGAAACCAAATGTTGCAAACAGCTTACACGCATTCTTGCTTTCTTCTCAGTTCAATTTTTGCTTTTTATTTTCTTCTTGTCTTCAACACATACAACTGTACGAGATCGTAAATTTAAGAAACAGGAGATATATTCATTATCTTTACTACACCATGAAAATGTTATCACTAACTCTATTAGTAACTACTACAGGACATTAAAATATAACATTTATAATCGCACGAGGGAAAGTCTTTTCCAAATACCTTGTCAGGATGTCGTGGCCGTGTGTCTTTGCCGTGTTGTTTCCTCCCCTGCTTCCCTTGTGTCCTTTTATTGTGTTCGGTATCTGAGCAAATATTGTACCTGATGAATATTTATACTGAAAAATAGTAACACTAAAATCATACAAGTTAACAGCTAGTTAGCAGTTTACTACGAGAACTTAAGACAGTGATATCTCCTTAAGATGTTACCGACAGTTCTTTGAGAAAACAACACAGCAAGACACAGCCAAAAGTTCCAAAAGAGTACATTACGATGCGAGGTTGGGAAGTGGTTTTTACAGAATCGAGAAAAATGTTAGAAACGGAGTTATACCGAGATTTTTAATTTCCGAGATTCTGTAAAACACTTTACAAATGTGTGTTGTACATTATTATTTGCTCGATGGTGTTTTCAAAATAATAAATAATGGTAAAATAATAACATCTTTGTTGGAAATATTTGCGTTCGTTATAAACAATTACATTAACATTGTGGGTAATGTTTACTAGTTAAAACTACAGGAGGCCTGAGACCAATTGTGACAAAATGGCGGCAAGTACGTATTTATTGTTTCAAATAAAGTTCATTTAAATTGCGTTGATTTGTTTTCGTATTGTGTATATTAACACTACCTTTTGGATATTTTGGGTATATACATTGTATGTATAGAGGTTACCTCCCAGATATGGGTTTGTAATATGTAATATTACAGTACAGTTATTTAGGTTGGCAACCCCGAAATGTATATTAAAATACATAACGATAGCCATGAAAGTCTTAATCGATATATGAAGAAGGAAACTTGTATTTTCTTATAATAGTTTCTTTGCCTTTAATCTCGTTTTGTAATAATCACAGCAATATGAGATGCTCAGGCAATACAAATAGGAATCAAGTGCAGATAGAAATTAAATAAAGACTCAATACTGGAAACACATACTAGTATGATGAAATGCAGGGACTTTTTTCATCCTAATTTCACTTTAAAAATTCTTAAATTAAAAATATATCAAAATGTTTTTCTTCCATTTGTACTCAAGAGAGGAGAAAATAGTACGAGTATTTGAGAATAGAGTTCTTAGGGAGCTTTTTTACCAAAGAGAAACGAAGACAGATAAATGAAAAAAAATGTATCTCTTGATGTGTATAGCAAACTAGATGTAATGAGCTAGGGAAGAACATATGACACAAATGAGGGATGAAATAGAGACATGCAAACTTCTCCTAAGAAAATCATAAGGAAAACGCTGAGTAGGTAGACCAAGATTGAGGTAATCATTAACCATGATTTGAAGAAATTATTAGAAAAATAGGAATGTGTGGAGAGGTTTTTGTCCACGCGACAATGAACAGTCGGGTTTCATAGTGTCTCTGGGTTAGTTAGCCAAGGTAGTAATAGGTAAACCCGTGAAAACGAGACTTGGGTTTGATTAATATATTTTTTTATCTTCCACTTAGAGACTTATTAAAGGCATCTTATCATCCTATAATGTGAGTTCTCGGATGGCCAGTTACCTCTTTTTCTTGTGCTATTGTCAGGAATATGTAGATATTTAAACTACTGCATATCAACTCAATGGACTTCAATGACATGTCAACTAATTCCTTTTAACTGTAGTAAATAATGTTATTGTTATAGCTTATTTCCATAAAGAGGCTAGTAGATTTACACATATATTAATGTGTGTGTTTGTATTTGATCTGGTCCTCCGGACTGGTCGAAGGGTAATTTTTGTTGTCTCAAATGCAAAGGGGCCCAATTTCGAACCGCGGTCGGGGCACGTTTCCTGGGTAAGGTTTTTTCAGGGTTACTCCTCACTGTAAAACAAATGTCAGGAAACCATAAGGTTCAAATAGTCCCCGAACAACAACTGGCCATCTAACTAATGCACATCATATTCGCCTTGTCTTGTGTAAATGTATGAATTGATGGCGTGTCTTGTATTTAATGCTCGTGTTGACTCGGATGTGGCCTGGCGTTGAGCTGATCGCTCATCCGGAGAATCGCCACTTATCTTTTTTTGATCAAAAAGTGAGTATGTGAGCTAGAGTTTAAAATACTCTCCCGTCAGTTTGAGTTCCTGTGCGCCTCGGATGGTATGGGACATGTAAAAGTTTATATAAATTAAGAGTTTAAACCACGGATCCACAACTCAATCGAATGAGATTATTGAAATATTTGCTACGTTATCAGTAGGACTGAAAAAAAGCATTGGTTATAGGCTAGGCTGCATGGTACTTAGACCTCTATGTTTACAAACTGCACGTTGACACGCCCACTCGGACAGCCTTTTAGTACAGTCCGCTTTGTATAGGAATGGACTCATCTTTGCACAATTTTGTTTCGACATTCTGATACAACCACTCGTCACGTAAACAGGTCTATTACTGAGAAGAGTCGAACATACACACTCTCCGCTCCGAGCAGGCAGTGGAGACGCTCAACAAAGACAGGCATTTTATCAACAATGTGTATAGAAATTAGTTACTATCCTGAGACCGATACTTTTTTCAGCCCTAGTTAGCAGTTTCAATCAATCTTTACTAGGCCGATACCTATTGTCGTTAGGTTGTACAAAGTACATAAAATGCACTGCTGTATATTACGTCAATTTGACGTCTTGCTTTTATAATATTAATGAGAGCGTCTGCATCATGGATGGAGACATTAAGTTTTCCCTCAGTGGGAAATTGTCACTTCCGTGGGTTAAACTGAGGGGGAAAAATATGTATAATGTAATGTGCTCTATGACTCAGGATGCTGAGAGTCAAAGAATAACAGTCAATGTTTGTTAGTTGATAAGAAAAGTGGTTTAATATGCCTGGTTTTAATCAGAGACCATAAGAGAACTGACAGGAAGAAAATAAACTAAGACACAGAATAATTATGTTAAATCTCATTTTAATAGTATTTTATTCATCTGTTACTTTATATTTTTACTATATAATGAGATCCACTGTACAGGATATGTACAAAGACTGCAAAGGTCTGCGAGGTGACTAAGGGCCATGCAATACACAGTTCAACGAGCGGAAGGATTCGTATACATAGGACCTAGGTTGAGAACTCTAAAAAATGCAGCCCTTTCATCGATCTTACCCTCCGTTGGGTAAAGCAATCAGAGACACTTTTATTAGTACTGCTGGAAATCATCAGGAAAATTGCAGGACGAATTCACAAAGACAAACAGCCGATTATGCACTAAACAGTTTCTATGTAACAGGACAAAATTGGACCTATGCATGAGAATGAATGGACAGCGGTATGGAAAACAATAGACTCTCTAAGTTACAAACCTGAATGATATACAACTACACGAATACCTACCAGAAGATGAGAAGATTTATTTTAAAACTTCCTGACGTCGGAATAGTCAACAGGTCTAAAGCATGTGGATGATGATACTTTATCTTTGACAATGTACGATGTACAACGCGATACACAAACTTCTCAAGGTTTGTTCCAGATTTAGTTATATGAATGGACTCAGTGAGGTCGCCATGTATGGTCCGAGAACTGTTGGTGTGATATTCTAACTCCTGCTGAAATCTGTATGAAACATGTCCATTACCGTAGCTGAAGCTTCTTCAATCTTGCAGCAAAGCTAGTGATGGAGGTGGCATTAGCTTTCGCCTCACAAAGATGTGCTTAAAGTTCTAGCAACGGAAACACTGTTTGAATCCAGAACCAGGTCTGTATCGTTTCATTGCGCATCTGTGTACAAGTGACGTGTCAAGTTAAAGATTTCTTGAACTAGCGCTGCATTTCCAGTCCGAAGATGAAAAAGGGAAGATGTTTCAGGGAGTCATTTTCCCTTTTGGAAACCTGATAAATGGATAGGAGATGTTAACTAAGAGACGTGAGTTCATCTTTGATGTCAGATGTGGATGTGTACGAGGGTAGGCTCTTTATCGCTACTCTCAGTGGAAGATCCTTTTCTAGTTTGGTACGTATAATCTAATACTGATTACTAAGTGTTGTAAAATAGTTTCTAAGTATTTGGAAATCCTCCACTGAGGATTCACAGTAATGGAGACATTCCCTTTAGTCACTAATTAAAGTTCTCCTTTAATAATTTTTTAACTTTTTATTAATTTTAAAGAGGTCCCCATAGCCAATCAGTAATTAATGAGGATCTCAGTCCTGTATTCGTGTTAACGCGGATTAACTGTTGTCGGAGTGGAATCTCTCATATCTATATATTTTGATATCCCAGCAGAGCGTAGTTCAACAATTTGCACAAGTTCGGATAAAACGGAAATCTTATTTTGAGTGACCGTAGCCGGTGTTTCGGGTTATTTGTATTGATGGTTATATTCATTCTTCTTGTCGTTTCTACGTTGGAGTAGGTTCGGAGTTATTGACTGATCCAGTCTGAGAGTCGAGTTGCAGGTCAGCTTTATGCGTGAAGAAGCAAGAGATTTGAACATTGATGCAATCGATTAGACTTCTGTTAAGAGTTAATTGAAAAAATCTAGATTTATTTATATATTTATTGAGCAAGTCATGTAGCCGACCCAATTAGCATCACGTCATACCAAGACTGCGTCAGTCCTCTCGAAATCCGGAAGATTGTGAAATAATTTATTGTGGTGAAAAAAGTTTCCTCGATTTGATTTCCTATTACATCCAAGTTTACTTCCGTATTCAACATTTTATCTTTAATGCATTCCTTATATTTTACTAAGAAATTCTCCCAAAATCCGAGGGTGTAAACCCCTCATCACTCGTCTCCATACTCTCAGCAGCGAGTTAGACTTGGTGTAACCAAGGCTTATTTCTACCCCGCAAACATTCCATATAACCAATTAAATACACATTTAAAACAAACACTATGCAGTTAACATTGGTGGTCCTGGAACCAAACTTCACAAAATAGTAAAACACAGGGAATAACACTCGAGCCAAATCTCGTCTGCAATTGTTCGACCGCAAGGCCTGACTGTAATCGGCTGCTAAGTCACTAGCCGATGTTAACATGGAACACTACACAAGAACTACTTACTATATTCTTAAAGTATACTATTTCAATTAATAGTTAATATTGTTGCAATAAGTTTTGGTTATTTCAGTCTTTCATTCGTAAAGTAGTGGAGTGAAATTAAAATCCAGTTACGATTTCTCTAGTTAAGATCAAAAGTCTTGACATATTTCTACTCATTAAATACAAAGACATAATCAATCATTTATGGTATGACAAGTAGTTACACATTTATTAACAATAATTATTATTACTTTATTTATATTTTTTCCACAAAACTGTGATTATCTTCAGCCTGGTTAAGACCCTCTACATATCTCTATTCTCCGCATCATCATCTTCATTCATTCCTTTATGGTTCAGGTTAATTCTTACTCCATGTATCCATTATTTCTTAGCTCTTCTCCTACCCCTTCTTCCCTCCACCCTACAATTCAACATCATCTTCGGTATTCTGTGTGTCGTAATCCCCTGTACATGTTCAAACTATTTCAATCTCTTTTCTTCAGTCACATCAGTAATGATTTTTTTTTCACCTCCATCATTTATCTAATTTTACAATTTACTACTTCATCTAATATACATTTTCTTGCAGTCATCCTGAATAATAATACAATTTATTGAGTCTAATGTCGTAGATTTACTGATATTAAAAGAACCACAAGCTTAAAAAACTCTGTGCAAAATTTTCCAGCCCTTTTTAACCCAGATTTGAATTGTGACGCTAATTCCCTTAGCTGTAAACGAGTATCGTTAAATAAAGTACATAGAAATAATTCACAATAATTTCACTACCAGAAAATTATTAACAAACACTTATTTAAGAAAATGCTCTGTGTTTTAAGAGACATATTTTTATGAAATTTGTTTGATGGAGTTATTTTTAAATATACATTAATGTTGAAAATATATTGCATGCCAACGTTTAAAATTATCCGTTGTATGAAAGCTTAGCAAAAGAAAAGAATTCCCTAATTTTTCACGGCGATATACTTGACCATAAATCTATTTTCACTACATTTAAAAGTGAATATTTATATTTATATATATATCACGTGTTGTGTAAGTCGTTCCATAAACTTGTGTTAAACATTGTAACCCACATGAAGGGCTGTAGGGGTTAGTACTTTTGTACTTATAGAAATATGCTGCAGTCAGCTTGCAGACTCAACTGTGGTTTTATTGCTCCACAATCTGACAAAAAGGAATGCAAGATGTCTTCTGACCCACATCTGATGGCGAGATACGTTTAAAGCTCACTGAGTCGAAAATACTCTGCTATAAGTTGATTCCAAAGTTAAGTTAGGCGTTAACAGAAATTGGAAAAAACTGAGTAAAACAACGAAAGTTCTAAACTACTCATATTTCTATGAAGATGTGTCAGATGTGTGCCGTAATAGACTTTTATAGTTGTTGATAGTTTAAAGATTACAGTTCACGTCATTTTCCTGCCCAGTATCGTATTGGAGGTACGAATATAAGTGAAGACATTGAAAACAAAATAAATAAATTTAATTATACGTGTGGAACCATAAAACAAAGCCTCAAACAAACTAGAAAGGAGACACTTTTAAAATTTATAATAGAAGGAAAGGTCAATGGAAAGAAAGTTAGAGGCAGAAAAATACATCAGATGATTGACAATATTAAAGTAAATGGTTTGTATGCAGATACAAAAAGAAAAGCTGAGTTAAGGATAGAGTGGGAATGTTGGATTTGCAGTGAAATACCTGCTCTTGGGCAAAACACTATGAATGAATTATGTTATAATTAAATTCCAAATCCTGAATTCGCCTTGATGATAAGAAAATTTAGAGAAAAATAGATATAGGCAATGTTGGATACTGTCGCATTTACGTTCTGGAAAACACCAATCGTGGACAGTGCTCGCCAGTTCATGAACAATGACATCTACCTCCACGTACCTCTACTTCGTCTCCTAGAGAGCGATCAGGTTAGCAATTGGTACTTCAAATTGTGGTATTTAACTAACTTACTGGCACGTTTCAAATAATGCAGCAAGTTTACGGTGAGGACGTATTGAGTCGCAGTGTTATGTTTAGGTGGCATTGACGTTTTTGTCAAGGAAGAGACAGTTTGGAAGATGATGTGCGTACTGGTCGGTCACAAAGAATTCGAACTGAACGTAAGATCGAAGAAGTTGTAACGTTGGTGCGTCCGAACCGCTTCTAATCAGTAGACGATCTGGCAGCAGCGGTGGGGTCAGCCATGGTACTTGCTACAAAATTCTGTCTCATGACCTAAACATTTCTCGTGTTACCCAGCACAGTGTGCCACGAATCCTGTCGAAAGACCAACGTGATGACCGAATGACGATTTGTGGCTGATTTTATCAGTAGTGCTGACGATTATCCGACGTTTTGAACCGGATAAAAACTGGAGACGAAACATGGTGTTTCCTTTACGATCCGCAACTGAAACGACAATCCGTCATCTGGAAAACGCCATTATCGCCATGACAAAAAAAAACAGCGACAAGACAAGTCAAAAGGCAAGGTGGTGCTTGAACTGTTTTTTGATTCAAATGGAATTTTTCACATGGAATTCTTATCAAAAGGTGCAAATGTACACAAAATCTGCTACAAAGAGATTATTGGCCGATTACGCGATTCAATTCGCCGTAAGCGACCTCAGCTTAGGCGTACAAAGAATTGGCTGTTGCTACACGACAACGCCACCGCACATCATTCTGTCCTTGTCCAAGAGGAACTTGCATGGCAACAGGTGATAGTTTTGCCATACCCTCCGCATTCACCTGATCTCGTGCCATGCGATTTTTTTCTCTTTCCTAGCATGAAAGCAATCGTACATGGGCGTATATTTATTTTTCCGAAGAGGTCATAACTGCCACAAGAGAAGCCATACGGGACCTTCCTGTCAACATTGTTCAGCGTTGCTTCCAGCAGCTACACCAACGTTGGCAAATGTGCATAACGGCCAACGGCGACTATTTTGAGGGAGGATGTGGTTCTGTTTAAGTGTACGCCAAGTTTTTGGCATCTTGTGAGACATCCAGATTCTTGTGGGTGCCTTCCCTCCAGGTGTAAAGTCTCAGAACTTAATGACTGTAGTAGTAGATAGGCAGTACATAGAGGTCAAGTGTAGCCACAAAATATCATCACCCTGCAGTCAAATTTTAAATTATCTTATGGGATGGAGAAGTATATTGACACTTTGGATGGGGATAATAGAATTAGATATTGCATAGTTCCATTTGGGGGAATGGCTGGCTCATAATTTAAGAAGTGAAGACGGTGTAATTCTATGTTCTCTGAACAATGAGCGGGAAAATGTACAACAATTTGTAGAAACTGAAAGCAACTTAAATTACAATTGGCTGCCGGAGAAATGCCTAACGTTTGATCAATCGAAAGTAGCTGTTTTATAATGGGCTCTTACGAGAGGTCGAACGTGATGTGAAAACGCGCAATTTTTTGGGCACAGTAAAGAATTGAGGGATGAAAAAATTGGTGATCAATGAAAGAATATGTATTATTAACAATGACAACTTAGATATGGTATTTGTTTCCGATCTTCAATTTATTATATATATATATATATCCATCCATCCATCCAGCCATAGTATAATTCTGCTCGAAGGTCAGGTCTTTCACTGCACTCATTGCATTTCCATGCTATGCTTTGCAGCTTTACTAGGGAATTATAGATGTGGTAGCTTCCCGTTGCTTTCCACACCGGTGAAGGATGATGATGATAATTATAAGGATGATGATGTTGGCCGGATGATTTTCGGAGACCGTTTGGCCCAACGCTTCCTGACATTTGTCTTACAGATGAGGAAAAATACCGAAAAAAAACTTACCCAGGAGTCTGTTCCGACCGGGAATCGTGAGAAGGCAGCACGCGCTACCTCGAGACCACAGCGGTGGATATATATATATATATAGTGTGATTCAAAAGTCACTTGATATTTTCGTCAAATCAATGTTTTATGCCAAACATGTTATTACATATGGAAAGTAATGACTACTGGATGATAAACTCAGTACATTTCAATGTGGTGGCCTTCTAATTCACAGCACAGACTCCATATTTCTTGTGTACAGCGAAATACTTTTGCCAGCATACCTGGTTTGATTGCAGCTACCGCTGCAGCTATTCGGCTTCTCAATTGCTGTAAGGTGTTCATCTTCACTTCATACACTTTGGACTTAATGAAACCCTAAACAAAGAAGTCTAGTGGTGTCAGATCTGGAGTGCGGGCCGCCCAAATTCTCGGTGAACCATCAACCGTCCACCTACCAGGGAAACTTTCGTCGAGGTGGTCACGAACAATGATGAACCATCTTGCTGGAAAAACAGTATCTTGTATAGCATCCTGTGCCAGCTGCGGTTACAGGTATTGTTCTAACATGTCAAGATAGTTACATGCAGTTACTGTTGTTTTTGCAAACATGAACGGCCCGTAAATTTTTATTTTTGTTATTCCCGACCACACATTTGCCTTTAATATAACTGTCTGAAACTCTTGCATGGTGTTTGGCTGTTCGCCTGCCCAAATCCTACAATTATGCCTATTGACATGTTCACATGTGTGGAATGTTGCCTCATCACTGGACAACACATGTTCCATGAGGTCATCATTTAACAGGTCATCACACATAGCTTGTCGAACTACATAGTCTTGTGCATTATCTGGATGTGATAAGGGCATTTGTTCAGTTTGAAGCTTCAAGGCACGCCATACAATGCTTTTGGTTATATCCAACTCTCTGCTGAGTCTTCTGATTGATGCACCGGGACTTCGTGAGATGACATCCTGTACGGTTTGCACGTCTTCTGGTGTTGTAGATTTCCTCCCTCTACGTGCCCCATAAGCAACAGATCCCGTCCGTTTCAGTTTCAGTACCCGATCTCTAATAGCTTGTCTGCGAGGACTTGGTTTTCTGAACTTCCTAGTGAATTCTTCCTGGACCTGTCCGTACGTCAATCCTCGTATACAAGTGAAAACGACAGCTAATCGTTCCCCTATTGTTAGCATAGTTTCCAATTACCTATGACAAAAATACATAAATTAATGATATGATGAAAATGTCAAGATAGTTTTGAATCACCCTGTATATAGTTGTCCTAGATGTCGACCATATAGTGATTTTTCTTTTGCGGGGACGAGTATGTGTATGCGTACCTGCGTGCGTGTGTATGTGTGTGGGGATGTACTTGCGCGTGTATGTCGGAGGCGTGTATATGTGTGTGTGCCTTTCTTTTAAGTCGGTTTCGTAGCTAGATTTGTTATTATTGTATAAAGTGAGGCGTTTCAGATATTAGGGGCGAATTATAAACATACACTCTCGGATAACAAGTAGTTTAAATAAGCACATCTATCATCTTCTTTAGTTTCTGTCATCCGAATATTAAGGGCGAACTCTGTTTTCAATGTATGGACTAAATATAGGTGCATGAAGAGATTACAGAAGTTACATTATGTATTATTTATTACAAATGAATTTGCTCTGTACTGATGACAGAATAAAAATGTAGGTCTTTATTTTATTGTACTAAGTCGGATTATCATTATACATTGTTTCACAACACTTTCTATTATAAAATTGAAAAACGAAAAGAAGGGAATTACATGCTACAGGATGGTATATTGTAGTAACTTCCTAATGTCAACACACAGCGTTTATATAACTTTCACTTTATAATAATATTAATAATAATAATGATAATGATAATAATAATAATAATGATAATAATAATCAGGCACTTTAAATATACACAAGAATCATAATCAATGATAATAATAATAATAATAATAATAATAATAATAATAATAATAATAAGTAAAAGTAAAAGTAAAGTAAAGTAATCCCACAACAGGCCCGGAGGCCCTTGGGGTAGTAGGAGGTTAAGGCTCCCACTTTTTCTAGACAATCGGCACTTTATGACAGCCGGGTTGTCAGCCCTGCGTGACGGCCGCCTTTACTCCCAGAACAAGTGTCTGGTACTCATTTCCGTTAGAGGCTGAGTCGACCCCAGGGTCATAGTGCCGCCAGAGGGTTTGGGTCAGTTTAAAAATCCTGACCCCAACGGGACTTGATGATGATGATGATAATAATAATAATAATAATAATAATAATGATAATAATAATAATAATAATAATAATAAGAATAATAATAATAATAATAATGATAATAATAATCAGCACTTTAAATATACACAAGAATCATAATCAACCGTTAAACAGTTAAAGAAAAATAAACATCTATAGTTAGTGCAGAAAGTATTGATACACTTAAAAATAACATAGACAGAAATAAATAATTACATTATTTCTTCACTACATACAAAAACAAAAATATACACCTTTAAATTGAACTCTGCGAAGTTAAACACACGCGGTTTCCTCTGTTTGAACATGACAACGATTTAAAAAAAATAATAATTTGTACTGAACAACAAAAATTAACCAAAAAGAGTATTGATATAGTATTAAGTTTTGGTCAACAAAATGATTACATGAAGTGGAGTGGGGTTGGGTCTGGTAGTGTTGTTATTCTCTCTAACCTTGAGTACTTTGCCGTGTAGTTACGTGTGTTCTGGCTGCAGAATGGGGCGCAAAGGTAGAAATACTACAGTAGAAGAAAGGGAATTAATTATTGGTTTGCATAATCAGTGTAAATCGCTAAATGGAATTAGTGAAATAATTGGAAGGCCAAGACTAAACGTTCTGCATATTATTGATAGAGTTGGCGAACGAAAATCTTTCGAAATAGCCACAGATCAGGACGTCCTAGAAAACTGCATGTTAATGTTGAAAAAGCATTAATGAGAAAAGTAAAACAAAAACCTGAAAGCAGTGCCCCTAAATTAGCAGCTAGTATCAAGAACGACTTTAATATTAGTATTTCTGCTAGCAATGTTCGTAACACTTTATCGGTTAACGAAGTGCATGGGAATACAGCCCGTAGAAAATGCTTAGTAAGTAAAGAAAACTGAAAGAAAAATGTGAACTTCGCTAATTTTGAATTTTGTAAAAAAGTAATTTATGCTACTAGTCGAAAATCAACATATCCCGTTCAGACGAAAGAAGAAAAGTCTGGAGGAATTAAAATTCAGAACTACAAAAGCAAAATCTCCAACCACTGATAAACATAGCGGTGGTTCTTTATTAGTAGGGGGATACATGAGTACCTCTGGACTCGCGACCTGCATTTTATGGATGGTGTGATGGATCACAAACAGTATTTGAACATACTGAAGACCAATCTTCATACCTCTGCAGAGGAAATATGGATTACACAAGGTTTTGTATTTATGCAACATCCATCCATCCATATTAATTCTGCCCGAAGGCAGGTCCTTCACTGCAATCATAGCATTTTCATGCTATGCTTGCAGCTTTACTAGGGAATTGTAAGTGTGGTAGCTTCCCGTTGCTTTCCACACCGGTGAAGGATGATGATGATGATGATAAGGATGACGATGATGATGATAAGGATGACGATGATGGCCATATGATTTCGGGGACCGTTTGGGCCTTAAAGTTTTCCTGACATTTGTCTTAAAGGTGAGGAAAAAACCCGATAAAAAAAACCTCACCCAGAAAAACTGCCCCGACCGGGGATCGAACCCGGGCCCGCTGCGTGACAAGGCAGCACGACCATAGCGGTGGACATATAATACGCGTTTATGGATTTTGTATAACACACCAAAGTACGTGGAAACGCCATTGAGAATTTATGGGAACATCTGGGAAGGAGAATTCGTTCAAGACAGGTTTCCAACGCGCAAGATCTGAGAAACGCTTTGTAAGAACAATGGAGAAATAGGCCATATACATCTTCAGTAACTTCAAATTTAGTCCGGTCGATGCTACGTCGTCCTGAAGCCATCTTGGAATCAAAGGGGATCCCAACCAAGTATTGAACTCAACAAGTAAAAACTCAAAACAGTCATAATATGAGACTCTATCAAAACTTTTTGTTGGTTAATTTTTGTTGTTCATGTACAAATATATTTTTTTTACTCGTGTATATAACTTCATAGAGTTCAATTTAAAGGTTATGTTTTTGTTTTTGTATGTAGCGAAGAAATAATGGAATTATTTATTTCTGTCTGTGTTATTTTTAAGTGTACCAATACTTTCTGCATTATTAACATACATTATTAGTTTAATGTAAATTAATTTCTTAAGCACTGACAGCAAATAAAAAACGGTTATTAATTAATTAATACAGTACATAGCAATTCGTATTACTACCCATTGCTTTACAGCACTTTCAATGGAAAATCATAACTTGAAATCAGAACACAAAATAATGAAAAGTACCTCCTATAGCGTACGGAGGTACGTTAAAATATTGATATAACATTAACTTACACCACATTTAAAAAATCAATAGTATGGTTGATCATCTTCTTCTTCTTCTTTTCTTCTTCCTCCGGAAAGAGGTCTACATTGTCTTGGTCTGAAGGACGAGTAGCATCCCTGAATCAAGAAGTTTTTTTTCGAAGTAATTCATCCATGGAAGAGGTACATACGGCATTAGTGCTTTGAGATCTTGGAATTTCTTTTATGGCAGATTCGATGGTTTAACGTACTTCTGAGTAATTTCTTCTACTGACAAATTTAATTTCTGACAGTTGTAGTTGGTATTCTTTCCTCAGTTACACCGCGACTCTCTGATGACAATATGTCGAGTTCGCTTGTCATATCCTAAATCTCTATTTCGTTTATTCTAAAGCAAATTTGACAGTATTTTAAGTGATATCGCCAGTTACTACAGTATTCCGAGTTACGTTTACGTAAAAAAAAAATTAAACCTTTGTCGAGTTCGCCCTTAACATCCGCAACGCCTCATATGGTCTTTTTATGCAAGTGAGTAGAAGTGTGTCACTGTATATGCATGCGTACTTAGACTTGGGCTTATATATATATATATATATATATATATATATATATATATATATATATATATTTATTTATTTATTTTTTTTATCATGTCATATTAAGCTTGCATTGCTCAATGTCAAAATTTAATTATAACATCGATAAAGCGTCACTGGTATAAAGTGAAAATATTATCTTTTATTTGCTTACTTGTGATAGGAGCTACTAGATGGCAGTGGAGACCGAGTTCCTTCTACATTACGTAATAATAATAGAGTATATATATTATATATATATATATATATATATATATATATATATATATGTATATAAGAAAAATGAAAGTTTGTACTACACATGCTCGATAGCGTTATCGTGAGCGCACTCAGGTATCAATCCAAAGGTCCGGGTTCAAGTCCCGTCCGAGCATTTATTTTTCCTATCATGTCATATATCGTATTCAATAATTTATATAATTTTTATATATGATTGTAGGTGTGTAAATATCGTAATCATGTACCCCCTATGTATTTGTTTATGTATTTTTTCTTTATTCGTGGAACAGAAATGTGCATGCACAGCCAAACACACCCGTGGGCATTGTCATTGAAAATGTACAATTTCCTTCTTTTTTTTTCGAAAAATTCCATAAATGTCCACTACTTGTTACTCAATACTAGACCCAGGCTCGTAAGATGCGCTTGAGTTGCCAGAGCTTGCTTAAGGCCTGTTTACACGTTACGTCTTATTGTATGTTTTAGATGCCGATATAATGTGGCATTGAACGTACATCTTGTCGAGTGTGGATGAAATCCAAGGTCAAATTGAACAACTGACGGGAGAAGCATCATTTGCGACAAAATGTACGTTTTGTATGTTCCGTTTATATGGCTTTTCTAATGCAAGTGGTCTGTTTCTGTATGTACGGTGTTAGCAAATCCGCAATTGACTGTAGGCCGAGGTGTCCATTTGCAAATAATTGCGCCAGTCACCAGGTTCGCCTCTCAGTTCTTTCAGTAACAAGGCATGGGAATACTGACTTCTTTTCAGAAACCACTTCCTTGACCTTTCAGTAACAAGGCGTGGGAATACTGACTTATTTTCAGAAGCCACTTCCTTGACCTTTCAGTAACAAGGCGTGGGAATACTGACTTCTTTTCAGAAGCCACTTCCTTGACCTTTCAGTAACAAGGCATGGGAATACTGACTTATTTTCAGAAGCCACTTCCTTGACCTTCCAGTAACAAGGCGTGGGAATACTGACTTATTTTCAGAAGCCACTTCCTTGACCTTTCAGTAACAAGGCGTGGGAATACTGAATACTGACTTATTTTCAGAAGCCACTTCCTTGACCTTTCAGTAACAAGGCATGGGAATACTGACTTATTTTCAGAAGCCACTTCCTTGACCTTTCAGTAACAAGGCATGGGAATACTGACTTATTTTCAGAAGCCACTTCCTTGACCTTTCAGTAACAAGGCATGGGAATACTGACTTATTTTCAGAAGCCACTTCCTTGACCTTTCAGTAACAAGGCATGGGAATACTGACTTCTTTTCAGAAACCACTTCCTTGACCTTTCAGTAACAAGGCGTGGGAATACTGACTTATTTTCAGAAGCCACTTCCTTGACCATTCAGTAACAAGGCGTGGGAATACTGACTTATTTTCAGAAGCCACTTCCTTGACCTTTCAGTAACAAGGCGTGGGAATACTGACTTATTTTCAGAAGCCACTTCCTTGACCTTCCAGTAACAAGGCGTGGGAATACTGACTTATTTTCAGAAGCCACTTCCTTGACCTTTCAGTAACAAGGCGTGGGAATACTGAATACTGACTTATTTTCAGAAGCCACTTCCTTGACCTTTCAGTAACAAGGCATGGGAATACTGACTTATTTTCAGAAGCCACTTCCTTGACCTTTCAGTAACAAGGCATGGGAATACTGACTTATTTTCAGAAGCCACTTCCTTGACCTTTCAGTAACAAGGCATGGGAATACTGACTTATTTTCAGAAGCCACTTCCTTGACCTTTCAGTAACAAGGCATGGGAATACTGACTTATTTTCAGAAGCCACTTCCTTGACCTTTCAGTAACAAGGCGTGGGAATACTGACTTATTTTCAGAAGCCACTTCCTTGACCTTTCAGTAACAAGGCGTGGGAATACTGAATACTGACTTATTTTCAGAAGCCACTTCCTTGACCTTTCAGTAACAAGGCGTGGGAATACTGACTTATTTTCAGAAGCCACTTCCTTGACCTTTCAGTAACAAGGCATGGGAATACTGACTTATTTTCAGAAGCCACTTCCTTGACCTTTCAGTAACAAGGCGTGGGAATACTGAATACTGACTTATTTTCAGAAGCCACTTCCTTGACCTTTCAGTAACAAGGCATGGGAATACTGACTTATTTTCAGAAGCCACTTCCTTGACCTTTCAGTAACAAGGCATGGGAATACTGACTTATTTTCAGAAGCCACTTCCTTGACTTTTCAGTAACAAGGCATGGGAATACTGACTTATTTTCAGAAGCCACTTCCTTGACCTTTCAGTAACAAGGCATGGGAATACTGACTTATTTTCAGAAGCCACTTCCTTGACCTTTCAGTAACAAGGCATGGGAATACTGACTTATTTTCAGAAGCCACTTCCTTGACCTTTCAGTAACAAGGCATGGGAATACTGACTTATTTTCAGAAGCCACTTCCTTGACCTTTCAGTAACAAGGCATGGGAATACTGACTTATTTTCAGAAGCCACTTCCTTGACCTTTCAGTAACAAGGCGTGGGAATACTGACTTATTTTCAGAAGCCACTTCCTTGACCTTTCAGTAACAAGGCATGGGAATACTGACTTATTTTCAGAAGCCACTTCCTTGACCTTTCAGTAACAAGGCGTGGGAATACTGACTTATTTTCAGAAGCCACTTCCTTGACCTTTCAGTAACAAGGCGTGGGAATACTGACTTATTTTCAGAAGCCACTTCCTTGACCTTTCAGTAACAAGGCGTGGGAATACTGACTTATTTTCAGAAGCCACTTCCTTGACCTTTCAGTAACAAGGCGTGGGAATACTGACTTATTTTCAGAAGCCACTTCCTTGACCTTTCAGTAACAAGGCGTGGGAATACTGACTTATTTTCAGAAGCCACTTCCTTGACCTTTCAGTAACAAGGCGTGGGAATACTGACTTATTTTCAGAAGCCACTTCCTTGACCTTTCAGTAACAAGGCGTGGGAATACTGACTTATTTTCAGAAGCCACTTCCTTGACCTTTCAGTAACAAGGCGTGGGAATACTGACTTATTTTCAGAAGCCACTTCCTTGACCTTTCAGTAACAAGGCGTGGGAATACTGACTTATTTTCAGAAGCCACTTCCTCGTCCTTTCAGTAACAAGGCATGGGAATACTGAAACTGACTTATTTTCAGAAGCCACTTCCTTGACCTTTCAGTAACAAGGCATGGGAATACTGACTTATTTTCAGAAGCCACTTCCTTGACCTTTCAGTAACAAGGCGTGGGAATACTGAATACTGACTTATTTTCAGAAGCCACTTCCTTGACCTTTCAGTAACAAGGCATGGGAATACTGACTTATTTTCAGAAGCCACTTCCTTGACCTTTCAGTAACAAGGCGTGCGAATACTGACTTATTTTCAGAAGCCACTTCCTTGACCTTTCAGTAACAAGGCATGGGAATACTGACTTATTTTCAGAAGCCACTTCCTTGACCTTTCAGTAACAAGGCATGGGAATACTGACTTATTTTCAGAAGCCACTTCCTTGACCTTTCAGTAACAAGGCATGGGAATACTGACTTATTTTCAGAAGCCACTTCCTTGACCTTCCAGTAACAAGGCATGGGAATACTGACTTATTTTCAGAAGCCACTTCCTTGACCTTCCAGTAACAAGGCATGGGAATACTGACTTATTTTCAGAAGCCACTTCCTTGACCTTCCAGTAACAAGGCATGGGAATACTGACTTATTTTCAGAAGCCACTTCCTTGACCTTTCAGTAACAAGGCATGGGAATACTGACTTATTTTCAGAAGCCACTTCCTTGACCTTTCAGTAACAAGGCATGGGAATACTGACTTATTTTCAGAAGCCACTTCCTTGACCTTCCAGTAACAAGGCATGGGAATACTGACTTATTTTCAGAAGCCACTTCCTTGACCTTTCAGTAACAAGGCATGGGAATACTGACTTATTTTCAGAAGCCACTTCCTTGACCTTCCTGTAACAAGGCATGGGAATACTGACTTATTTTCAGAAGCCACTTCCTTGACCTTTCAGTAACAAGGCATGGGAATACTGACTTATTTTCAGAAGCCACTTCCTTGACCTTCCAGTAACAAGGCATGGGAATACTGACTTATTTTCAGAAGCCACTTCCTTGACCTTCCAGTAACAAGGCATGGGAATACTGACTTATTTTCAGAAGCCACTTCCTTGACCTTTCAGTAACAAGGCATGGGAATACTGACTTATTTTCAGAAGCCACTTCCTTGACCTTTCAGTAACAAGGCATGGGAATACTGACTTATTTTCAGAAGCCACTTCCTTGACCTTTCAGTAACAAGGCATGGGAATACTGACTTATTTTCAGAAGCCACTTCCTTGACCTTCCAGTAACAAGGCATGGGAATACTGACTTATTTTCAGAAGCCACTTCCTTGACCTTTCAGTAACAAGGCATGGGAATACTGACTTATTTTCAGAAGCCACTTCCTTGACCTTTCAGTAACAAGGCATGGGAATACTGACTTATTTTCAGAAGCCACTTCCTTGACCTTCCAGTAACAAGGCATGGGAATACTGACTTATTTTCAGAAGCCACTTCCTTGACCTTTCAGTAACAAGGCATGGGAATACTGACTTATTTTCAGAAGCCACTTCCTTGACCTTTCAGTAACAAGGCATGGGAATACTGACTTATTTTCAGAAGCCACTTCCTTGACCTTCCAGTAACAAGGCATGGGAATACTGACTTATTTTCAGAAGCCACTTCCTTGACCTTTCAGTAACAAGGCATGGGAATACTGACTTATTTTCAGAAGCCACTTCCTTGACCTTTCAGTAACAAGGCATGGGAATACTGACTTATTTTCAGAAGCCACTTCCTTGACCTTTCAGTAACAAGGCGTGGGAATACTGACTTATTTTCAGAAGCCACTTCCTTGACCTTTCAGTAACAAGGCATGGGAATACTGACTTATTTTTAGAAGCCACTTCCTTGACCTTTCAGTAACAAGGCATGGGAATACTGACTTATTTTCAGAAGCCACTTCCTTGACCTTCCAGTAACAAGGCATGGGAATACTGACTTATTTTCAGAAGCCACTTCCTTGACCTTTCAGTAACAAGGCATGGGAATACTGACTTATTTTCAGAAGCCACTTCCTTGACCTTTCAGTAACAAGGCATGGGAATACTGACTTATTTTCAGAAGCCACTTCCTTGACCTTCCAGTAACAAGGCATGGGAATACTGACTTATTTTCAGAAGCCACTTCCTTGACCTTCCAGTAACAAGGCATGGGAATACTGACTTATTTTCAGAAGCCACTTCCTTGACCTTTCAGTAACAAGGCATGGGAATACTGACTTATTTTCAGAAGCCACTTCCTTGACCTTTCAGTAACAAGGCATGGGAATACTGACTTATTTTCAGAAGCCACTTCCTTGATCTTTCAGTAACAAGGCATGGGAATACTGACATTTTTTTCAGAAGCCACTTCCTTGACCTTTCAGTAACAAGGCATGGGAATACTGACTTATTTTCAGAAGCCACTTCCTTGACCATCTTGTATTTTTGTTCTTCATCACTTTTCCTCCCAGTCGTTGAATCGTTACGAGGGAAAAAATAAAGGAAAGCAACTGGGCTTCCTCCATAATCAAATTAATGATGTCTTTCTTCTCACTTTTAATAAGAGATAGAATCACTGACAATACACCACAACTCGAGTCTGGATCGGAACTCAGGTGAAAAATGGAGGGGAAAACGTTACTGTGTACACACTGTACAAACGTACGTTTTTTTTATTCCGTTTTGTACGATCGACAAACGTACTATAAGACGTAGCGTGTAAACCTGCCTACGTTGCGTTTACTCGCGTTAGGACAACGTGTTGGTTTTGGAATGTTGTGCTCCTGGTGTTGGTGCGCGATATTTATAACTCTGATTGTATTTCATCCTCATATACTTTGATATTGGGGGGCACGCCGTAGCGTAGTGGTTAAGGCACTGAGCTACAAGCCGGAGGGTCGAGGGTTCAAGTCCCGTTGGGGTCAGGATTTTTAAACTGACCCAAACCCTCTGGCGGCACTATGGCCCTGGGGTCGACTCAGCCTCTAACGGAAATGAGTACCAGACGCTTGTTCTGGGGTAAAGGCGGCCGTCACGCAGGGCTGACAACCCGGCTGACATAAAGTGCCGATTGTCTAGAAAAAGTGGGAGCCTTAACCTCCTACTAACCCAACCCAAGGACCTCCGGGTCTGTTGTGGGATCACTTTACTTTTACTTTACTTTATACTTTGATATTTTAATAGAACCGAGGAATTTTAATTGTTTAATGCACAGCCTTGTATCTTTTTGAGTTTTTTAATATTATATACTTAGATGTCCACTCTGTGGTCTCAAGGTAGCGTGCTGCCTTGTCACGCAGCGGGCCCGGATGGGGGTTTTACTCATTTGTAAGACAGATGTCAGGAAGCTTAGGGCCAACCGTCCCCGAAAATCATACGGCCATTATCATCATCCTTCACCGGTGTAGAAAGCAACGGGAAGCTACCACACCTATAATTCCCTAGTGAAGCTACAAAACATAGCATGAAATGGTACGATTGCAGTGAAAGACCTGCTCTCCGGCAGATTTACAATGGGTGGATATACTTAGAGACCAGGACATACACTCTTCACTACGACAATTTGTTCACTAAGTTCGGATAAACAGTCTAGACAAGATCCAGTTTATGGACATGTGTCGAATACGGAAAATTCAAAATCGTGGGTTCACTTTGCACGAGCGCCGACCGTGACGTACGTCTGACACTAATGCCGTACGGAACTGGCAGATCCTTCTTTTGTAAATGAGACAACTACGGCAACGCTTTATCTATTTATTTAAGCCGAGTTATTGAAGTGTTTAATTACAGTCGCTCATTTAGGCGCAATTGGTTCCCCTCATTTAGCTCAGTTTTATACACGTTTACATGTCAAAACACAGTTATTATTGCTCGAACCCGATATTTCCGGAATGAAAGTCTGAAATGTTACTAACTTCTTGACTTCTTTGAGGATCCCATGACACATTTGTATCATGATGTGTTGAATAATTTTAATTAAGAACGTAATATTAAATTAATGTACTCAGGGGTATCATCCGCAAGCAATAGTAAAATACAACTAAAGAGAAAAATTAAGCCTCAACCTGGATTTGAACCCAGGATTTTCAGCTTTTCGAGCTGACGCTGTATTTTTGAGCTACTCATGCATTCATGAATATACAGCCTTTGAAATAATTGTTGGTGCACAGGTAATTTTCAAGTCCCAGAACGAAGCCACTGCGCATGACCAGAGGTCAGTTGTTTGGTTCACAAGTATACAAATATTTGAGAAACTAAAATCCGTTCTATTTCGTTGTGTGTCGTGCAATGGAAAATAATTTTGCGTATATAAGTAGTGCGGAAAATGCTGTAAATAAAACAAAGCAAAAGAAAAAAAAAAGAAAATTAATTGAGATAAGGACGAGAGAGAGAAAAAAAAAACATGACAGCTGGATCGAACACGCGACCTCCTGTATGGGAAATAGAAGCTCCCTCCACTAGACCACAACCGTTCCTTGCTATAAACCGTATGTATGAAGCGATGCAATACTCCAGGACTTACTTGTATATGAATCTTAATTTAAATTAATCAGATGCGTTTTACATTAGTAGTGGAAATAAACATTAGTTTTTTAAACAAAGTAACGAGATTTTACAATCTTTATTCATTATACGAGGGCGGATCGGAAAGTAACGCACAATAATTTTTTCTGCCTTGGTATTGCAGCTAAAATGTTGAAATTTCACAGAGATATAGTTTGAAGTTTTCACTACAGATGGTATTTTTTTCTCAGGTGCACCTCTTGCGAGAGAAGCTTGAACTATGCAACAAAGATGGCGCGCATGCTACAGTCGTCCACCTGTGAGGAACAGAGAAGTGTTGTTCGATTTTTGTGGGCCAAAGGGCATAAACCCAGTGAAATTCACAGGGACATGCGTGGCGTGTATGGGGATGATTGTATGGACCGTAGCAATGTCTCCAGGTGGTGCACATTCTTCCAAGAGGGACGCGTGAACCTATGTGATTCGCCACGCTCCGGCCGGCCGACAACAGCAGCAATCCCGCAGAATGTCAGAGGCATTGAGGCGGCAATTCTGGACGACCGGCGTGTGCAACTGCGAGCCTTATCGCAGAAGTTCAACATTTCCTATGGTGCGGTGTACGATATTGTTCATGAAAATTTGAAATTCCGTAAAGTTAGTGCTCGCTGGGTGCCTAAGAACCTGACAGACGACCACAAGGGCCAGCGAATGATGGCAAGCTTGGACCACTTAACGCGGTACACCGCACAAGGACATGACTTTCTGGAAGGAATCGTCACAGGTGATGAGTCGTGGGCGTACCACTACACGCCCGAAACAAAGCAGGCATCAATGGAGTGGATACATGCTGGGTTCCCCAGTAAAGAAAAATTCAAAGTGACTCAATCTGCCAGGAAAGTGCTTGTGACAGTGTTCTGGGATATGCATGGTGTTTTATTGGTGGACTTTGCTGAACACGGGACCACTGTGAATGCTGCGGCCTACATTAAAACTTTGGTGAAGTTGCGTCGTGCCATTCGTGACAAACGTCACAACATTAACGTTAAACTTCTTCATGACAATGCTCGCCCCCATGTTGCTGCTGTCGTTCGTCAGAAAATCGCCGAATTTGGTTGGGAGGTGCTCCAGCATCCACCATATAGTCCGGATCTTGCACCATCGGACTTTCATCTGTTTGGTCCCATGAAGAAATTCCTGGCCGGCAAACGCTTTGAGACATGTGGAAGTGAAATCAGCAGTGCGCAGATGGCTACACTCCAACCAAACGGACTTCTACGAACAGGGCATATTGAAACTGGTAACACGATGGGAAAAATGTGTTGAGAAAGTTGGTGACTATGTCGAAAAGTAGGTAAAAGATGTAAGTTCATTTGTGATTTTTTTCCTTTTTTTTACTATTAAACTTTTAAAAAAAATATTGTGCGTTACTTTCCGATCCGCCCTCGTATATATGAGCTGTTTCCTTTAATTAATTAATTAATTTCCCTATATATATATATATATATATATACAAATTTATTTTATATAACGTAGCCTGGTAACGTGTAGGCTTTATAAAAAAACGACATTATTATAAAATGCCTGACCAGGATCGAACCTGGGTCTGCGTTGTCGCAAGAAAGCATTCTACCAACTGTTCTACTGAAGCGAACGGCACAAACACTGCATCAGAAGTAAGAGCTAATTTACTACTGATTGGTTTAAGAGACCATTACTTGCTTTCAGTCATCATCACTTTCGAAATTCAATAATAAATTTATTTGTTGAAATTCTTTCAATAACGATTGGTATAAATCTATGATTGGTCCCTCATGCTGCCGGATTTGACCTCAAAGGAGACAGCACCTGTAACAACTTACTCGTGTGAATCGCTCTTCAAAACTTTTAACTTTCCACCGTCAAGAGTTGCGCCATCATTTTTTTCAAAGGCTGTACATGAATAGTTCTATTTTAAAACCCAATTGCACCCTTTTTTAGAGAAACTATTCACATTGGAGTAAGGGCTTCTCCACCAAGAAGACATTATAATGGGTTTTTTCCCCGTGTCATATCAGCTAATTACAAATTGAAATGAATATACTCAGGCTTCCTGTTCACATGCCTCTTGGTGAAGCCGCCCTTGCTATCATGTGAATAGTGTTCACTGCAACAAATTCACGAGGTTTCAAAGTCAAAAAAAAAAGATAATTTCTCTCTACGGATAAATGGATAAAATATAATGTTCCACCGCGAAAAGCTGGAGATCGTGGGTTCAAATACCTGTTCAGACTTTTTTCTTTGTTTTTTTACATACATTAGACAGGAACAATTTAATATATCTTGCTTGTATATACTTTACTACTAGTTTTAGTCTTAATTTTAACTAACATTAACTGGTTGCATTATAGATCATAGATATGATCTTTTTGATAAAATTTTTATTTAGTATTTAATATTAGAGTTAATTCAGATTGTTATATTCTGATGTAATATATGTTTGTCCTGGTGAGTGGAAGAGAAGGCCACATTGCCTTAACTCCACCAGGCTAAATAAACATAATCTAATCTAAATCTAATCCAATTAATTCTAATTAAGATATAGCTGTTTCCATCTACTATAAGGTTAATATGTCCCGTTCCATAGGCGAGCGGTGTAATGCATCATGGATTGTTGCAGAGCAGCTGGTTTGAGTCCCCATGGGAAATAAATTGTCTTATGGAATTGTAGCCAGTATGGGAACGGTGTCCATCCAGGATCGTGAAGAATTTGAGTAGTTGCAATAAGTAACGGATACAGATATAGGAAAACAGATATAACGGCTGGGGTAACCACATGCTGCAACATAATACCCGTGTACTGGATCGATGATCGTCATATTCTGAGGCCGATTTCCGGCTGGTAGGTCAAGGGCCTTCAATACCTCTCGCATCATGTAGTTTAACTTTAAATGTACAAAGTTTCTACAGGCTACTTTTTTTATCATTCACTGTTTTTCTCTGAAAATACTTGTATATAGAGTGTTACGCTGCTTCTTTTGAGAGTTAAAATATTTGTACATGTTTTATACATGACTTGACAAAACACTATTGTGCCGATAACACTCTTTGTGGAGCACAAAAGTTAGAAGCAGTAATTCAGGTGCAATCTGCTAGAAGGAATGGGATTCCCCGAGCTGCGCCTTGGAAATAGATATGAAGAGCATTGGAAACCGATACTGAGCCATGTTGCCTCACTAAGCCATCATCAATGTGTCCAATTGTACAAAAATGTTACCCATTACTTTCACTTAACTTCCGAGTTCTGTAAGTATTATATTCTTAATGTATGAACGGCCAACAGATAAACGAGCATTTTGAATCATTACCTTATATCGCAGTTTCCTTACAGCTGTTATACATTATGACATAGAGTGAGTGTAAACAGTGGTTAATTTTATGTTTATTTAAATGACAAAGTATATAATTCGGACCACTCTTCCACGGTGACTATTTTCTTGTACGAAATTAAGAACGTTGGGATTACTTTCGATATTCCTGATATTGATTTGCATTTGTTAAGCAAACGAAAAATATTTTTTTAAGTTCTTCTGTTGTTTCTCATTTGTTTTCGGAGTCGTATTACTGTTTCGTGTATTCAGCACAACTCACAGTGATCCAGAATGCGAAACATTCGAAAAATATCTGGAACTCACTAATTGGGCCCCAATTCCATCGACATGAGTAAGATTAACTATTTATAGAGTAAAAAATAATTGGGTCTGCATAATTGATGCGAGGATCCTTAATTAGTTTTTATACGCAAAGTATTAGTTAGTGACTGATTTTAACAAAACGCAATTTATTTGCGAAATACTTTGAAAAATTGATTAATCTTTAATCATAGATACACCTATATTGTTATTATTATTATTATTATTATTATTATTATTATTATTATTATTATTATTATTATTATTATTATCATCATTATTGTATTATTACTTTTTATTATTATCATCATAATCATCATCATTATTATTATTATTATTATCATTATTATTGTATTAATACTTTTTATTATTATTATCATCATAATCATCATCATAATTATTATTAATATTATTATTATTATTTTTATTATCATCATTATTGTATTATTACTTTTTATTATTATCATCATAATCATCATTATTATTATTATTATTATCATCATTATTGTATTAATACTTTTTATTTTCATCATAATCATCATCATAATTATTATTAATATTATTATTATAATATTATTATTATTATTATTATTATTATTATTATTATTATTAATATTATTATTATTATTATTATATATTATTATTATTATTATTATTATTATTATTATTATTATTATTATTATTATTATTATTATTATTATTATTATTATTATTATTATTATTATTATAATAATAAACGAACTGCATCTTGTAATTCAACTACACGCTAGGTTGTATGATCCAACAAATTCTGTAACTGGACCTCTGCAAAAGATTCACTAAATATCCTTACTAGGGTAACAACAATCTTTACTTTTAAGGAAACGGATATGACGGATAGATATTAGCATGTTATGTTTTATTTGTGCTCTTATAAGCTTATTTTATCTTTGGCTTAATTTAGCATAAATAAATTAACGAAATAGTATTTTTTTTGTAAGGCTTTACATGGAGTTGTGACTTTTTTTCTGCTCTCGTTGGAGTTAAGACAACTTCATTAATGATATTAGTTCCGAAACCTTTTTCTCTCCATTAAATGCACTTTTGCTGCAAATCGAGTTCATTGGACGAGTTCTTCAGCCATTCACTTTTTTATTTCTATCGCTACAACCTTCAAAACTGACACTAGGGCGTCCTCTTTATTTTCCAGAGCGCATAGGAGTAGATACTTTTCCGATTGAGGGTCTCTCCACTTTTCAGCGGTTGCCCTTTTACCAGCCGGCTGCTGGCCCTTCACATCCACATGTGTCAATCACAGAGGTAGATGATCAACAGCCAGTGTAGGGGTGACATGTGGTTAGCATGTCGAGTCCCCCAGCCGTTATAGCTGGTTCCTCAACCTGGAGCCGCTACTTATTGTAGCTACCCAATTGCCTCACGATGCTGGGTGGGCACCGGTCCCATACTGGCCGAAATACCATGAGAAAATTTCTTCCCCCATGGAGATTCCAACCAGCGCAAGTCCCGTAGCTCTGCGCCAAGGCTTCCTACCTTAACCGCTCGGCTACGGCGCGGGACTAGGAGTAGATACTTAGGAACTAAAATCACTTCATGATTTTCACTTCTAAATTAAATTTTTTGCAGCAGAAAGCGACACCTCTATACGAATCTTCTTCACACAATCTTCTGATATACTGTTAATGGTTTATAGAATAGAACATAAATTGAAACAAATTTTTGATTTGATTATTCCAACCTTCACCTAATTTTTCACGGAGGACTTTGTACGATTCCCTTCTAGATTTGTTTAATTCCTTTAGAGACCATCGCAAATTACAAAATTGAACAATTTGTGTGAACGTTTAGGTATTAACAGGCTTAAAGAACTGCCTTATTTCACTACTACTATCTGCTGTCAGTGATCGTAGCAACAAGATAATTTCCGTCCTGAATGCAAGCTCACTCACGCCTGCGCGTGAGTTGTAAGGTCATGCGTTATCTGCACCAACATGAGTTCGTTAATGTTCTGTGTAAATATAAATTAGCAAACTTTAGCTAAAGTTTTCACCCGTGCCAGTTTATCAACATTTTAAAGTATAACTGGCTCTAAAAATCGTCGCGGCAAATTGTGGCGAAAGCTTTGTAACTCAAGGTAATTATTGTTTTTTTTTCAAGACTGAAGTATAAGTTATTAATTTTATTATAAATCAGATGTGTGTTGTTATTCTGTGGATTAGTATGAAGATATAAATCTATTTAACACAACTATAGTGAGGGACATTAAAATCATTATCACAAAGCGTGTTAAAAGTATGTCCAAAATGTGGTATGAAAATTCCGTTTTTATATCGCATAATTTTATGGCCGGAAAATTAGGTACTAATAAATAGTATAGAGAGTTACTTCTTTGCAAATTGGTACACCATCTACTTGTGCAGAGGACAGTTCATGTTTTCCCCCTAATGAAAAGTTAAAATTTGTATTTTTTCCGGTTTTTTGACATTCCGGATCACTATGCAACTATATGTACTGGTAATTTTAGGTTTTTTTCTTCTGTATTTAATTTCATTTTGGAGCTATTTAACTGTTTTGTGTATTCAATATAACTGCTCGTGTTGGTATTATTTACCTTGTGAAGGGGCAGCCACTGTATTCTCACATCTTACTCGTAGAATTACACCTAGAACTTTATATTTGTTTATTTTCAGGGCTCAGCGATGTAACTATTTTTGTAAATTAAACTTAAACGTACTGTGCAATTTAAAAAAAAATGTTATTCTAGTAATGTTTATCGATTGGCGATGTTTTGGACTTCTAATGAAATGTTAACTATACGATCACTTTTTTACACGCATTGCAGAGCCCTATTTGATAGAAGCGGTATTTAGGTCCAATTCCTAATAATTTTATAGCATAAATATCAGTTGTAAAACCAACTTTATAAAAAGAAGTACTGAGTAGTCCCGCGTATAATAGTAATAATGATATCAATTTATTTCTTAATCTTGGTTTATCCTCTCTCTTTTAGGTACTTTTATGTATCCTTCAAGGCCTGAGCCGTACAGTGACACCACCTGGCGGGAGTGGATGTTTAAACTTTGATTCACAAGTATTCGTTTTTGACTACATAAAGGTTATGGAAAGGAGGAGGAGCTAAATGCACTAACATTTCAGACAAAACACGCCAATCGCTATTATTAATAATAATAATAATAATAATAATAATAATAATAATAATAATAATAATAATAATAATAATAATAATAATAATAATAATAATAAATAATAATCTGCCTCCTTTCCTTAGTTTAATCTCCTCTATAGGCACTCGTACATGCTCCACGCCACCCGGGGCTTAGAGGAACACGATCTGTGGTGTGGAGATTTGTAGCACTGTATAACAAACATACTTTTTCATCACAAAAGGACATGGAGGATCTTTCCGGATGATGGTCATCTCAAGGCTAGGCCTCCTCCTAGAAAACACGAATATTTATGATGAGAGACACCATTCACTAATCATTTCATACTAAGCACGACAAATATCATATTGGATGATGATTATTAAGGCGAGGTGATACACGGACATAGTTTCGGCCTTAACGTTTCCCAAATATATATCTTACAGACGAAGAGAAATGTGTCCCGACAGGGGATCGAACCGATGCATACTAGGCAACAAAAAGACCACAACGGTTGACAATAATAATAATAATGATAAATATTATTATTATTATTGTTATTGTTATTGTCATTGTTATTATTATTATTATTATTATTATTATTATTATTATTATTATTATTATTATTATTATTATTATTATTATTATTATTATTATTATTATTATTATTATTATTATTATTATTATTATTATTATTATTATTATTATTATTATTATTATTATTATTATTATTATTATAACAATGTTTTTTTTCCTTTAGTTTAATCTCTCAGTTTGTAGGTACTTCTAGCCTATGGCACATACCCTACACCTCTCAGGAATTAAAGGGAGATGATCAGTCAAAATATGATTTCAAATCTTTTATTAAATACGTATCTAATAGGAATATTCTTATGCCGTTGCATGACAGAATTCTTCCAAACTTTACACCTGATGTGTATCGTGCTTATAGTCGGCTACCTGTGCAATGTCCATGTGGGTGCTCCTAGGGAGAGTTACTTAACCTAGTTAATTTTTACTCTTATTTCCCTACATATATCATCTAATAATGAGTGGTTAGCTCGTCGCCTCAAAGAGATACCTAATAGACTACTAGAGACTTACTTGGATGAGAAAGCCCAATTTTTTTGTCTCTAATTTGATCTTGAAGTTATTTAAGTCCCTCGCAGAGGACTCGTATCTTTGGTTTTTTTATCATAAAACTTCATCAGCCACGATAACAAAGACATGGACCTTAATCCCTATACTACCGAGGACAATATAAATAATATTATACAAAACAAAATGCTAATTACGTATATGAGATAACAAATGTCCTCAACTAGTTACAAATTCAGATTAATCACTTGGCCAGTCAAATAATTTTGAAGGTCATTCGGAAACATGTTCCAAGACCAGCTTTTAATCGCCGATGATAGAACATGCACCTGAAAGCTCTTCAAAATGTTTAACAGCCAAAGCGATTACTATGAAGTTTTAATTAACTGAGGAGGACAGGGATCTCAGTGCACATTTTAATGTTTAAACCTTTCTCATTTCTTGCTGCAGACGATTTAGTATCAGAGCATGAATTACAAATGAGCAAATCAATTGAATAATAAAATGTCTTCTCCAAAAGCAAAACCTATGGGTAGGCCTATGTGTGTACGAATAACTAAAACAAAATTAGGCGCAAACATTATAGAACAAATTCTGAATTTATTTAAGTGACCTCGGTCACCTAATATCTGATATGAGCAATAATAGAGAGGACATTTTACAGAAATACAATGTAATGAATGGAGTCATAAAAATAAATTTTGATAAGCAAATGTCAACCGCAATCAAACTGAGAATACACAATTTAATTGGAAAATCAGGACTGAAATATAGCAGCTAAATTCTAAAATAAAATCAAAACTTCAAGCGCAACAGATGAGATTTTTACGTCCACTCCTCGGCTTTACAAAAATGGACAGACCAAGGAACACAAATATATGCTATAAATTGAAAGTTAAAAAGTTGAAGAATTAAAAAATGTCAAAGCAATTGATTACATACCCAAAGGATAGACACATCTCTCTTTCCAAATTAACATTTCAGTATCAACCCAAAGGACTTTCGGTAAAAGAAAGAACAAAATTAAGATGGACTGACCAACCCCATCTTGAGATCTCATAGGAACAAGCTCAAACGACCTGAACCTAAATAAGTTGATGAACCTTTCACAACGGTGGTTCATATTTCTATTAACGCTCTGTACAATTAGTAAATGTAATTTTATTAGAATACTGAACAAGGTCCGGATAGAAAGTGGTGGAGAGCCGTACCCGACCTGTGGGCCGTAGTTTGGGCGTCTCGTCAACATTAACCTTAATACAATTCCTTATATGGCATTTTTAATAATTCTTCTCTCTAACTGTATATATACAGGATGCCATTAATATAATTTCGTAACTTTAAATATGAAATTCTTGTGGTCTGTTCAGACGGTTATCTAAAAAAACATGTACAGATATTTGTTGGTGCATTGCTTCATACAAATGGCGAGTATTGGGCTGATTTTCACACATTACATAGGAACAATAGCTGAAACAAGCTCTTAGAGTTTTTAAATAAAATACATAATATTCCTTCTAACAAATCTAAACGAAAGCAACTCGAAACAAAATTTTGAATATTTATCAATGTTCAAGAATTCGTTGAATTTATGTCAATTTTTTACCAGTATTCATTTGTTTCAACATATCAAGGATACCTGTTTACCTGACAAGTTTCATTTTTAAAATCAGCCGATATTTTTAATGATTTTGTAAGTAGTTATGCTAAATGGAATGGCCAGTTAATGAATGAGAGGAATTTTGAAGAAGTGGCTTAATTAAAATGGTTAAGAACAGCTGGTTTAATTACAAACAGGAATGAGATGCAGAAAGGGATTCAGTATAGGCTCACCTCTTGAAACGCATGATATTGTACATTACAAGGACTCTTCTCATCCACCATTCTCTCAAAAAAATAAAATTAAAATATATAAAATAGCGATTCTTCATGTTATATTACATGGATGTGAAACATGGTATTTTTAATAGAGGAAAAGATTAAGAGAATTTGAGAATAAAGAGTTTAGGAAACTTTTGCGGTCAGTAAGAGAAAAACACACAGCTGAATGGAACAGTGAGCTACATGATATCTGTGGAGAAACCAGATATAATAGAAAAATCTCGTAAACTGCGACGGGCACGATAGAGAATAAAGAGATGCATGAAAAGTTCTTCTGAATTAAGCAGAGGTAAGCGGCCAACAGATAGGCGAATGATGAGGTAGGAGAATATTATTAATTATGATTTGAGTGAGGTTAATTATAAAGCGAATTATTGGAAACATTAGTTCAGTGTATGGATATATGGTGAGCATACGTCCGCGTGGCCATAAACATCCAAATTAGACAATGCGAATGAGTTGCATATTTAGTTAGTATTTTTTACATATCCATTGAGCTATGCAATGTGTGATGAGAAGGGCGTTGCATGTGTCACGCAATACACTGTGTATGGTGACTTAGGAACCCCACGCACAGTAACATGCTGCACCGGTATACATGAAAGTAATGTAATGCTGTCTGCGTTCTAACAATGTTATTAAACTGGTAACAAGAAATTGCAGACCACTATCTGTAAGTACGACAACTAGTAACACATAATAAAGTGTGTATTTAATATAAAGTTTGTGGCACATAAGTAACATACAAAAAGTAGCGTTTAGAGCCGCTGCACAAATAGTGGTTCTTAGTTTGTTCATTTTATATTAGCAGTTACTTCGTACCACTAGAGCCTGGATTTTTACGTTTCTGTTTTTTTATAGCTATTTAACGGTGGTAATGTTACACCGAGTGATACATGTACCAAACTTTCTGTTAATTAATAGATAATTGTTTAAAAAAACTAAAACAACACGCTTTATTAGAAAACCGAACTAAAAAATGAAAAATAATTTTAATTTCCAACACGCTTGGGATAAAATTAAAGTGGTCAACAAAAAAATCATCTCCG